>CACRXK020000726.1:0-64507 GCA_902702795.2 Paramuricea clavata | reverse complement strand
GGAGAAACAAAAAACTTCCTGGTAATATACCTGGCTTATAATTTTACCTGAAAATATCTAACTTTTCAACCACTAATTAACATTTCTTTCCCACAATTGTTGAGGGGAAGGGCAAGTCACCATAAAATTTTTCCCAAATCAGTTCAGCGAACGTCATGCTGAACTTCACCTAAATCTTATATTCAATGCTAATTCTTCGCGGATTTCAGACACGATAGTTAAGCCTGCAGCACACGAGAGCTATCTGCTGAGCAAAAAGTTACTCGTGCCTGTTAGCTCAGCCGATAGCTCACCGTGTGCGCGTACATTTTACTGAGTTTTTTGCCTCATGCAACCTTTTCTCAGGTATCAAACATGTTTGATCGGTGAGCTATCTGCTGAGCTAACAGGCACGAGTAACTTTTGGCTCAGCAGATAGCTCTCGTGTGCTGCAGGCTTTACCTGAATTTTCAACCAAACATATCTGATCCTTTTAGGGGTTTTATTATACACTTAATGTCTACTCCCGAGGGAAATAGTTAGTTTTGTTTTCCCGAGAATCTCAATGTTTCCCGAGACGAAGTCGAGCGAAAATTAAGATTCGAGGGAAAACAAAACTAACTATTTCCCGAGGGAACAGGCATTAAGTGTTTTGTTATATAGCGACAAACAAAAAAATCAACTTCAACAACATTCATACAACAATTGTATTTCGTGACAAAAACTCTATAGTGTAAACGAGTTTAAAATTAAAAGAACCTACTTAAACGGTTTCAGCAGCATTTCCTGTTGCCTGTTGTGTATTTTTCTTCTCTTTTATATTCTTTATTTGAACACAAACTTGGAAAATCGTAGTTTCTAATTATCTGAGTTGTGCCTCCATTTTGTTTATTTATGTACGTGGCCGGCCGGGGCGGGCAACAATTTTTCACCTGTTGCCCGGCGGGAAACATTGCATTTATCTGAAGTCACGTGACCACAAGTCAGCCAATCACGTTTGGTGTTCACACTAGCTATATAACAATGGTTATTATTTCCGCGCACAGGAATAATCATGTATGTTTATCGACAATTCATAAGAAATTTCGTGAGCATTTATATGCCCACCCATGCAATTTCTACTTATCTTTCAATAGATCTGATATTGTGTCGTCGCCAACCAAGTGCAGTATTTACTAAACGGTCAACTAATTGAACTCATATGCCATGTTCAACTATATGTCTTATATATACAATTGTTCATTGGGCTAAAATATTCAAATTTCATTAATAGGTTTTTTCACCTGTTTCAGATCTGTCACGAATACTTTTAAAATAGTGATGGAGGGAGAAATAATATTTCCTACCGTATATAAAAGTTGTTTTCATGTTTACTTTAATATGGAACTTTTAAATCTTTTAATGTTTTCAAACAATTTAATATACTCTGTACAAAAATGTCAGTAAAATACACATCGATGCACAATCACTGGAAAAAATTTTGAAAATCCATAGAATGGAAATTGTATGGACCTTTATTGGAAATAGAATGGATTTTTGATTTACGATTATCCATAATAATTGTGGGTATAGTATCGAAATAGTATGGATATACTATGGATTTAGTGGTGCAATTGCAAATCTCATAGCATGGATTTCACATTTTTTCCGAGTGAATACGGTGGACATAAGACAGAATTATACAATTAAAAGACGTAATCGATAAAAAAATATGTAATAGTGGTAAATAAAATATGTGTCCAGTGTGCACGTGCTTTGCCGTGTAACGCCTGTAAAACCATGACAGAACTTCATCTTGTCTTCTGTGAACTTCACGTAAAATGTGAAATTAACATAAATTATCCGAATAGATCTAGAATTAATGTTGTTTTGTCCATTTCCATTCCAATTTCGCGCACTCCCCTGATCCTCTACAGCAAGCATGCCTAGCAGTCGTTAAATTATTTTTCTGTAGCGCGGACATATGTGATACGTTTCCCATAACATAAATTCACTATTGTCATTTACAGTGACTACTTTCTGAACCTAATTCAGTTAATGAATAATCCAATTCATGAAATAGAAATCATGTATAATGTACAGCTTTTGTTGGATATAATGATGATTTCACGCCAATTGTATAATATGGAATAAAATTCCTTCAATGTGTGGTTTAGCTCTCTTTCTCGTGTTATCTTCGGTTTTCAATTTAATATAATGAATTCAATGTTCTCATGCTGGTTAATAAGATATTTTTCAAGTGTCAAATCGCATTTAAACAATGGCACTAATTTGAGTCTTTTTCACCAGCAGATTCTTCAGAATTGTCTTTACTGCCAAACGTGTCTTGTTTCATCAATGAACCACTCTTACTGCCTTCGGAAACTGTGTTGCCATCGAAATTAATGTACAGGTGGTCGTCGTATGTTCGCATATTGATGTATTCCTGTTTTAAAATAAAGTAAACAAGTAATGTTTTAGTCATATATAATATATAGCTGTATTATGTTCCTATACTACTACTCTAGTGTACAAAATGAGTAAATATATATATATATTTCTTTGAGTCGCAAACAGAGGGGGCCCCGACCTAAACTTTAAAGCACCCCCCTCCCCCCTGGGTACCATGTAACTTTGAATAGAGTTACTCCACGATGGACTGGGCATGCGCAAAAGCGGTAATTTGACCGTGAGCAAAAGGGCTGGAAAGAAGCAGAATAGAAATCCACGTCGAAATAATATTTAAATGTTGGAAGACATATCCATATGAGAATTATGGAATCTAAAGAAAGACCTGGACGAAAGTTTTGCAGTATATGAATAAATATCATTAATATATTTTTTATAAAAGTATTATTTCCTCAACTTACAAATTCATCATTGCACATCCGATCCAAATACCGAGCAAGCATTTCAAAGTTTGGTCTTCGAAGAGTTGGAACTTGCCAGCAATCCAACAAAAGGTTATACCTGTAATGAAGAGTAGTAAGTCATGCAATTACCTCATGGAGAATCATGTAAACAATGAAAGAAGGTAAAGGAAGAGAACGAATATTAAATATATAATAAGCAGACGAACAGACAAACCATTTTATTTTCAGATTCAAATCGAGTAACTTCGGAACGGTAAAAGCAATCGACGAAATGGACGAAATAAAACAATTTAGACATTTTTAGCTTGTCAAATTTTCTCTGGAGGGCGCGCAGAGCATTTGTAATTATAACGAGTAGCCATGACTGGGTTTTAAAGTATACTACAGAACCAGAACCTAATGTTCTGTCCAGAGAAAACTTGACAAGCTAGAAATGTCTAAATTGTTTTATTTCGTCCATTTAATGTTAATGAAGAGTGGTATTAATATTTTTCGATTGCTTTTACCGTTCCGAAGTTATTGTGGATTTCTTATGAAAATCACCCGTCTCTTTTCAGCTTGGAATCTGAAAATGAAATCACGAATCTGAAAATGAAATGGTTTGTCTGTTCGCAATAAACAAAGAGATCAGAAAAATGTCTATCAAGGCTCAACATTTTAAAACCATCTATATAGTGGCAGCGACTCTTTGACATGGTATAAAGTGTGGCGAAGCATGAATATCAAGGGGTATATTAAATGATCTCATCATGATTTTGAAATGCCTAAGGATCTGATCATGATTTTGAAAGAAACTATATGATATAAATATTGTTATAGAAAAGTGTCATCTCAGCATGCCATAGTGGATTAAATAGATAGTTAAGATTTTCCATTAAATCATTGTCAAAGCGCGCTCGCTGTGAGTATCTGAAAAAAGTTAAATATAAATTGCTTAATTTGAACAACTTCGCTGTTTTGCGCTAAGTAATAATATATACATATACCCAATCACGATTCGCCTCAACTTTAATTCTGCCAGGAAAGTCACGTGATGGTACATGGTTTTTATGGGAGATTCGCACCTGTCCTGTATAGGAGGTGTTCATAGAACATGCTAAGTTGACTAGAAGGTTGAAATATAGTGTAAGAGAATCCTGTCAACATAATCAACTTACAATTCATCACTGCAATGCTTTGGTTTGTCCATTCTCATTCCATTTTGCAAAAAGCTCACGACTTCTTGCGAGTTCATTCCAGGATATGGGGATGCGCCTGTAAAATATAACAAATATTGGGCATGCCATTTACCTTCCCGAAACAAAAATATTGGTATACAGTGATAGTGTAAGATTGTATGTATACTGTGACGTGTCAGTTATCCAAAAATTTGTATACACCCTTCCGGAAATACTCAGCCTTGGCTATAGAGTCCCATTTTCGTGATTTGAGATATTGGGTTTGGAGTGTTTTATCTTGTTACAGATGTACACATTCACGCAATCATACAGTTATGCCGTTAAATGATAAAAGACCTTGATATAATTAGATCACCAGTGAAACGATAAACGGCTCTAAATAAACTGCGTCAACCGACATGAATGGTTTTGTAAAAAACTAAAATAATTTTTCTTACCAAGTGTGATAATTTCCCACAACACAATTGCAAACGACCAACTATAGAAACAAGAGAAGTCTATATTAGTCAGTTAAACCTGTTAAAGCATATTAAAATGTATAGTAGATCATGATCTCATATCAGTTATATGTAGAATTTAGTGTACAAAATACTGCACATTTCAAAACCACAGGTGAATGTTCACAAAGACAGAAAAGAACTTTAGAAAGAAATAGGTTGCATATCCTGGGCGCAAAAAGTTTCGCGCAAAAATATTTTTCTCGGCGATTCAACCACAACCCTACCCGTCGGCCAGCCTAGACCAGGCTCGGGGAACGAGATTGCAGATTAATGGACTATTTGCCTAGGTCCCAGTCTTTTGATCCTAAAAGGTGCTGAAATATTAATAGAAGGCTTTAGGTCCAGGCGGTTATTTTTGTGCGCGAAACATGCAGATATAACGTGAGAAATATATTACTGTAATTAAAGTTTGAATTATGGTAAAGCCAAGAAAATCAGAATAACTTACACATCGCTTTTTGTTGTAGAAATTCCATCAAGTAAAGATTCGATTGCCATCCATTTGATTGGGAATCGTCCGCCCTAATATGAAACTAAAATTAGATTCTGGCAACACTGAAACAACACGGTATTACAGCATATATTTTATATGATGCAACGTATAACTAACGTTAGAATTCCGGTAATTCATGGAAGCGCATGATGAATGAAAAATCATACTGAAAGTCCACAATAAGGTTCTTAAATTACAGTAAACCTCGAAATTGTGCGAAAACGCCCCGCCCTCCAGGCGTCGCGTTTCCACACAATTTCTCGATTTCCCAATTTCCACTCGTGTTGATATAACTGTATATCAACATGGTAACGACCCCATGTGTTGCTGTTTCTAATCCTAACGAATATAAAGAATGAAACATGAATCTATAACCAACTAGCTGTCTGCATTTAACTTACCGCTGTCTTCCGTGTGTAATGGTCTTCAACATAAATATCTCTTGCAAATCCAAAATCGGAAACCTTGCAAACTTTGTTTTCATCAACTAATATATTTCTTGCAGCCAAATCTCTGTGGATAACCTGAAAATGAAAGGAATGCAGGTTATACTAGGCCGTATAGTTAATACAATAGAATAAACAGTAGTTCATACAGTTTGGAAACTTGATGAAAGTGCAATATACCTTATTATAGAAAATTAACGATGCACTTTATTAACGCGGATTTTAAAAATTCGCGTTAATTTAATTAATGTTAATTTATGTTATCGTTAATTTTAAGTATGTAATTTTTATTTATCGTTAGTTAAAAAGACCTTGATTTGTTTTATGTAACACGAACTCTTCTAATATCAAAATACAGCATCTTAACGTAAACTAAAAACATCAGTGCTCCTCTCAACTCAGTTTACTATCTAGCCTACGTCATAGACTCAAACTGTTTGAGTCTATGACGTAGGCTATTCACTATCCGATTCGCGTTAATTTTAATCCGCGTTAATTTTAATCCGCCTTAATTTTAATTTTAATAAATTAATTAATTTGTCAACCATGGAGATCAGATTCGCGTTAATATAATCAAGTTTTAAAAGACCTAGAAGCAATCCGCGTTAATTTGATGTCGCGTTAATTCATGTCGAGTTAATAAAGTGCATTGTTAATTTCCTATAATAAGGTAAGTAGAAATACCCTAATTCGGCCGGCATAGGCGTATAGGGGGTCGGGGGGGGGAGGGGAAGTAGAACTGAATATCTGAAACCTAATTTTTCAACGGTTTTGAACTTCAACGGTCTTGGCAACCAGCTGTTTTTCTCTGTATTTTCCAGGTATTTTTGAATCAGGACTAGATTTTAGTTTTTAAATTTGGGTACCTTCAAACTGGCGAGATGAGCCATTCCTTTTGCAATTTGTGTACCAAACATGAGTAATTCGTTCGAGGTTAATCGAGATGAAGGACGTTTATAGCAGTCCAGGTTATACTGATCTCTTATACCACGACTTGCTCGCAGAAAACTTTGAAGGTCGCCATAAGCACAGAACTCAACGATCACCATCAGAGGTTCTGCAAAGAAACATTATTAATTTATTATTTTTAATACGGTAATCGAGCGCTAACAGACCACTTTGCTCGAGTGCAGACAAAACAATACCTAGCTTACTGGGTAGTTTAAAGAATGAATGTTGTGTAGGTTTTTGTAGATTTTTGTTCTTTCCTGACAGAAATCCAAAAGTTGCATTTTTTGCAGCTGCTCCTAGTTAGTTCTAAAAATGTGCAAAATATTTGCACTCGGAATTTCCATCCACGATTTCCGTATACAAAACCCTTTAACACGAGCAGGATGCTGATATTTCAAGCATGAACTATAGTTGCAAGAAAGTCAAACTCGCAGTGACAAGGACAAAATCGCTGCTATTGAACATTGAGTCAGACGTCATTTCTGAAACGGTAGAGGATTAATTTGGTCGTCCTTGTTCTAACATAAAATTTAGGATAGTAAAATAATCATCCATCATTCACTGCATTTGAAATATTAGAAAGCAAAATTTCAAACGATTTGTGCACAGCGTCAGTGACGTTTCAACATGTTGTGGCACATTATAGACGCTTCAAAAACTTCACCTGATATCTATATCAACATGTGATATAAGACATAATCATTGGGTAGTCGCGTCATGCATTATCAATCAGTATGCGATATATGGTTACCTGATCTTGTGCAACAACCCAACAAATTAATAACATTTTTGTGAGGTTCAATCAACTTCAGTAACTCCAATTCAGCAATAAGATCTTTCTTTGCAGAAGCACTTTCATTTTCTAGAAATATACAAATAATGTGTTTAATTAATATATCAATTACGAAAACTCTAAACAACCATCCTGAAACTAAACCCTATACATTTTCATTTTTACCTTTTACAAATTTCACTGCAACTGGTGTAGAACCAGGATTATCTCCGTTAATTCCCTCAGCTTCGGCCTTCATAACGATACCAAATGCCCCAGAACCAAGAACATTCTGAAGTGTAAGCCTTTCTCTCGAGAATTCCCATCTATTTGATGTTGTTGATGGTGTAAGGTGGAGAATGTCACCACAACCAATAGTAGTCGATGAACGGTCTCCGACATGTGGTGAGAAGTTAATTAACGCTGTCTGGAAAATTAATAACCAATGGTTTCACAACTACGACTGAATAGTGCATCTGGTATAAGTGGCGGCCATATAATGGTGTGATCATCACATATCTACTGTAATGTTGCTGACATGTTACATGAACTTCTGAATAAGATATTTCGACATAGCTTGGCATGCGTTTTCAATCCATGTAATCAACTTAACCTTGAGTATCCTTTCTTGCAATGTTAATTATTGAAATAATTAAACGATATTATAAACGAAAGATATGGGTGGAATGTGACTTAAGGTAGAAATTCGTCAGGTAGGTAACCAGGAAAATAAACTCTTTTCTATATTTTCTATTGAAAGCAATACTTATCCAAAATACAAGCAGCCAAACCCAACTCTTGAATGAATGTTCGGTGCCAGTGCTGGAATACAAGCTGTGAATTCGTGTAGAATGTAACTGAACTCTCCATTGGCCAAAAAGGCATACCATAAAATTACTTGTTATATAGTTAGTGTCAAAGTTCAATTTTTCTGTTTACCGATTGGTCAAAACCGTGTCACGTGCCGGTCCACAAAACGTCATGTTCGGCAACCGGTCCGCAATCAAACATTTATTGACCGGTCAATAATAAAATGGGTGCAATACGCATGCGTGTCAGCCATGAAGTTCCAAAGTTCATTTTTTAAACTTTTTACTAAACATTTACGGCGTTTCCATTTATCCAGTTTTGGTTTCAAATTAAGTTAACTCCAATAACCGGTGAATTATTCATACTTTGACACTTATATACTATATAACAAAACACTTATTTACTGAGACCTCAGGAAAGCAGTGTGTTTTGTGGCCCCTCGACCGCCGCCCTCCGTCTCAGTAAATAAGTGATAATATATTCTATTCTTTTCCGCATATGAAATAAAAATTATTGAATTCTTGGTTTGCAATGACGTAATTTTGACGGGCAGGTATAACAAAAATTTCAGTTGACGGGTTGGTATAACAAGAAAACAGCTATTTTAATATATTGATCGAGTTTAGAGATGGTTTAAGACTCAAAAGATGAATTACCGTTCTACAACCATTCTGATAAGAAAAAATCGTTCACAAGTTGTTTGATTGCCGCCCGTCATTTGGATGAAAAGTCACGTGATTGCAAACAAAGAATTCTTTAAATCTGAGATACTGTATCATAATTGGTGGTGAGGTTTGGCTGGTAACGTGGTGTGATATGACAAGATAAAAAATTGATCTAATCACAAAAATGAAGATGGAAAACAACTACATATGTTTTAGACCACGGAAACGATGGATAAATTGCGTAAAGGAATACTAGGAATTAGTTTTAAACATTACTAAATTAGTTTGCAGCTTTGTTACATAGCTATTTAGCTTCCATTCAAAGGCCTTGAGAAATGGGGGGATTGTCCCCCTGCCCTCTCCCAAGTACCTGTCATTGGACAGCATATACTTACAGTGTCATCTTTTGCGTTCTTTGCCATACGTTGTGCATTCTCCGCCGCTTTCTTTGCACTATTGCGCTGTATGTTTCTCATTAATATGCACATAATGACAATTGCAATGATGAGAACAAGAAATCCTCCAGCCACACCAGCAACCATCACCATCATGTTTAAGGGTTCTTTCTCTTTAATTTTAATCGAATCTCTGTTGTTTAAACTAGGCGTTACAACTATTATCAATAAAAAATAATACACAAGGTTATTGTTATCAATCAAACGAAAATTGGCCACAAATTTTGTGAAGTTCGTTTGGTGATGTCCATACCTTCTGTGTTGAAATCAGTTTTCTGCAAGTGATTTGAACTCGGTTGACTTGGACCGATTTCATTGACAGCAACAACTCGTAACGTGTACTGCGTGTTAGATTTAAGTTTATAGATAGTGTGCCTTGCACGTAAGTCTGCTGAAATTTTATCACTTTGCCACTCAGTTCCATTATATGGTAAATATTCAATAATTATTGACGTGACAGGTCTTCCACCATCGTTGTCCCCAACTTTCCAACTTAATGTGATTGACGTGCTACTGGATACAACCGTTTGGATTATTGGTCGATCAGGTTTGGCTAAATATCAATAATGAGTTACTGTATTTAACGCGGCACTCTAAAACAGTCTGTTTAAAATTCCGGGTTAATTAAACATCCTGGTTAGCCTAAAAACCTTATTTGGGTTAACTTAATACTCCTGGGGCCGGTTGTACCTTTGTGGGTTAGCGCTAACCCTGGATTAAAATTTAACCTGCTGTTTTAGTTTGAGTATTTCTACACGTCTGTTTATTTCAAAACTTCAGAGAAGTAAACTCCTATCGATCCAAGAAATATTTCCAAATTTATAGACATGCTGTCAGGACGTTTGCTTTGAATTTTAGGTTAACCTAGGGTTAAGCTACCCAGCTTTGAACAATCGGCCCCTGGTTAATTTTCTTGGTTACTTTAACTTTTTCCTCGTTATTTAACCTATTTCCTCGTTATTTAACCTATTTCCTAGTTTATTATTAGCATGACAAAATTACTGGATGCTGATTGGCTGAGAGGTGTACAATTATTTCATTAATTGTACTGCAGTACAACTACAATTAATGATTTTCCCAAAACAAACAAAATGGCGGAAAGGTATAATTTTGTCATGCTAATAATAAACAAGTAATCATGCGATGTTGCTCGTACAATTACGGTTTAATAGTACTCGTGACGAACCAGATTATAGGTAGAAATAACCAAGGGGGCCGAATGAGGTCAAATTTGCAAAGCGGGAGAGCGGTGTGTCGAAAGGGCTTACAACGACCTCATGAGTAATTAGAGTCAATACTATGGCTCAATTTCCACATTAACTTTCTTTGTTCTAAAAACTTAAATAGATTAAGTGATTTGCTTGTATGGAAAGCAGCGCGTTTATTGAGGTGAGCCTGAGTCACAGTATAGGGAAACAACAGTAGGGCCACTTAGGGGAGAGCAATCTCGTTCCCCGAGCCTGCGATCCTCGGGAAGGAATGCGAGGCTCTGGGATAATCCGTTGCCGGAAGCCAGGAATTCTGGCTAAGATTGAACTACGCATGCAATTTCAACGGCCAATCAGATTCCTCCCTGAAACGGATTATCCCAGAGCTTCGCGTTCCCTCCCGAGGATCGCAGGCTCGGGGAACGAGATTGAGGGGAGAGAAAAGTGGGAATTATTTAAGCTAGGTCCCAGGTGTCTTACGCTGCCAAAATCATTATTTTGTAATACAATTTTATAGTGAGCTGCTGCCGTTTACTGGCTGCCAATATGTCAATTAGGTTGGCAGCCAGTAAACAATGTGGACACTTTTTTACGCTGAGTGGCCCTACTGTTGTTTCCCTATACTGTGCCTGAGTGAGCCCTAAAGTTTTGGTGGCTTCTTGCGCATGCTGTTCGTATGCGGTGCGTACGTCTCGAAACTTTACTCTAGTTAATAAAATCCCACCGGTCCTTGCCTCGTCCAGACTCGTCCCCAGTCACTTTTAAATATAAATACTTGTAGATCTTATAATATTATTTTATAATTCCTCTTTATTAGCATTTCTTTTTTTGTACTGATTCAACAATATTCAGGCAATTCTCAGGCGGCTGAAGAAAAGAGCGGGCCAAAGTGTAGAAAAGAGCGAAGAAAAGAAAAGAAAAAAGTGAAGAAAAGAGCGAAGGCCAGGAGTGGGCGCGTAGAGTTTATATATATATAGATTATAGATATGGATATACCTATTCGTCTCTATAAAATTTAAATTCAAATAACGACTGTGGACGAGTCTGCACCTCGTCTAGTTTATTTTGCATTGTTTCCTGCGAGCCTTTACAGATCGTGATCTCTCTCCTCCACAGAGGCGTTTAATTAAAAATGCGGGTTATATAGGAGCCTTTAAGGGATCAAGGAAATAATGGAATCTCCCACACTTGCACAGCTCGTGTGTAAAACTTGAAAACCGCAAAAAACGCCTCTGCGGAGGAGAGAGGATCGTGATGAAGATCGAGGCAAGCAGAGCAAAAGCTTTGCGAAATAAATAAACGCATTGTTTTCCACAAGAAACATGAATTGTTTGAAAATACTTACAATAACCAACAAGACGTATTTTTTGCGTATCACCATCCTTTAGCCTACATTCGTATTCACGAAAATCAACACTCCGAACATTTTTTATCATCAAATAACTTGTACTATTTTCAAAGTAATGTTCAGTCTTCACTTTAAATCTACCAAATTGTCCATCCTCGCTTGATAATTTATGTTCATCATATACACCGTCTTCATACCACTTCCACGAGAATTTCGGTCTAGGAATACCAACAGCGACACATTTTACTGCTCCATCGCTTTTGATAGTCGCGTAAGATTTTTCCATTGTCATAATTCTAGCCCGCACTGCATAAGAAAAAAATAAAATAATATTGGTGGCCTGGTGTATACAACTCTCACTTTCGGAGATTTATGTTGGCTGTAAACGAATTAGCTTCTTTGGAAAGTTTTATAATCTTTTATTGTAGTGTTAAGTTAAACTACTTTCTATTGTAATATATCATTTGTAAATTTTGAATGCTGATTGGCTAAGAGCCATGTTGACATAACTCAATGTCAACATGGAAAATTTCTTTCTTTATTTCTTTCTTAATTCTTTCTTAATTTCTCGAAATTGTGCGAAAACACTCCGCCTCCGGGCGTCGTGTTTCCACACAATTTCTCGTTTTCCCAATTTCCACTCGTGTTGATATACAGCAACTGTATATCAACACGGAAAATGTTTTATATTTGTTAAATTGTGTTTTTTAATTGGCTAGTAGCGTTTGGGATAATAGGAAGATTCAGATTTGACTTCCACTACTGCTAACACTACCTATCACTGGCTTTGTGTTTATCTGATTGGTTAATGGTTAAGCTGACATATCACACGCATCTGATTGGTTGATGGCAGGTTGCTGGTCCCTTAGTGGCAGCGTTAGCGATAGTGGCAGTCAATGGACCTAACACCTTATAACTAAAATTTTGATCTAGACAAAAATTTCGTCACAGCTTGAAAGGGCGTCACAAAATAGTAATATTCCGACGTTTCGTTGCGAAAAGTTGTAAAATGCGGATAATATAGCCCTGCGAAATTTGCAATTTTCAGTAATTTTGTATTACAAACGGGAAATTGATACCCCAACACCCAATCGGGGTATCAATTTCCAGTTTGTAATACAAAACCACTGAAAAACGGCAAACTTCGCAGGGCTATATTATCCGCATTTTACAACATTGCGTAACGAAACTTTGGAATATTACTAAATTTGTGATGCTCTTTCAAGCTGTGATGAAATTTTTGTCTAGACTTGTCTAGATCAAATTTTTAGTTACAAGGTTACTCTCGATTTCAATTTGCTTTTCAAAACTGACTTCCAATGTTTACTTGTAAATTCGGAATGTTCGTTGTAAAGTTCCGAAGTGCAATTAACTGCGAGCTTGCGATTTCGGTGCAGCGCTCCACCAACTGAGCAACAGAGTCCAGGGGCCGGTTGTACGAAGGCCGGATAGCGCTAACCATCGGATAGTGATTTTTTCAAACTTTGTTAAATTAGTCGTTGATTGTTATATAACTCATATTAAAGTTTAGTATTTATAAGTTAATTTTTTTTATACTTTTTTTCTTCGTCTATATCCGTAGTTTCGCAGTTTTTCAAGCATTTTTACAAAGGTTGAAAAAATCACTATCCAGTGGATAGCGTTATCCGACCTTCGTACAAGCGGCCCCAGTTGACGAGCTCTTAATTAAACCACAAGTTCATGTATTAATGCCAATGTAAGGTGTGTGGGTAATGGGCAATTTCAGCTATGGATTAAATTTTGATCTAGGCATGAAGAACAAAATCCATCACCACAGCTAGAAAGTGCATGTTAAAATTAGTAAAATTGCAATGTTTGGGCGCGAAATGTTGTAAAATGCGGAGAATATAGCCCTGCGAAATTTGCAAATTTTGCATTAATTTGTATTACACACGGGAAAATCCACCACATTTGGGCAGAAAGTGGTGCAAATTCCCGTGCATAATATTAATACAAAATTTGCAAATTTCATAGGACTATATTTTCCTCATTTTACAACATTTCGCAAGCAAACTTTGCAATTTTACTAATTTTAACATGCTCTTTCTAGCTGTGGTGATGGATTTTTTACTTGCGTAGATTAAAATTTAGTCTATAGCTGAATCATCCATTACATATCAGGATTTTACCATTTGGCAATCCAGACTTGACCCAGGCCTTCTAATTTCTCTTTAGACTAATTTTGTTTCATGTCCTTTCAAGTCGATTAATCTGTAAATCAAGGGCCTCCTGCCGAGCAACCTGAAGATAATGCATCGCCTACCGAGTAAAATTAGGGCTTTAGGTCTAGGCTGACACACTGTATCTGTTAAACTGGAGACAGATTGTGTACGATACTGAACAAATATCGCTATTTTCTGCAATAGTACCTGTCATATTAACTGAAAATATCCTTGTATCATTGCCATAAATATTTGAGGAAATACATTCATATCCCCCTCTATCAAGTTGGCCAACATCATGGATAGATAGTAAGCCTTTGCTGTGTATGATAGTTCTGACGGGCAGCGGTCGACCGTCTACTCTACGCCATTTAATAACAGGTACAGGATATCCCGAAGACATACAATCCACTGTAAGTTTATCGCCAGCAGCCAGCTGAATTTTCGTTTTCATCGTTGATTCGATTCTTGGTTTACCTGAATACAAGTATAAATAAAACTGAAGCTACGACCAAAATCCATAACTTAAAACCATTGCAACGAGGTTACAGTTGAGGAGGGGGGGGGGGGGATATAACTCCCTCCTTCTCCACTTTAATCACAGTTAGACCTTATGGTTAATTTACATTAGATATTGTACTTTTTATAGTACATAGTACACTGTGAGTTGCTTAAAGGGATCTAAGACGCAAGTTACGTTACAACTATTGAATCAGTAAAGCAATGATAAGAAGGCCATTCTTTAATGCTGCATGGTTGTCAGACCTTTGAATTAAACTTGTGTTTTTTTGAAATTAAAGATGTTTAACCTGCTACACAAACTCTAACCACTACATACTTTAATTAATCAAACATCGGCTGTCTACTATTTACACAGAAATTCTAATAATAGACAATACTGAATTTTCTGGGTGACATCGTAAACATCAATAGATGCTTCGTTTTGATGTGATTATTTCCTCATGTTTCGTGCACAATAGAGTTAAGGATAGATTTGTGATTGGGCTCAAGATGAGAGGGAAACATATTCGTGCACCTGCCATACTAAAACACGCAAACACAGAAACGAGACCAATAGGTCATTAAGGTTAAAAGTGCAATAAATAGTTATTAGATTGGCTAAACTGGAAAGGGGCCATTCACAAAGGATGTCCGGCCAAATGATAGATTTTCAGACCCCCCCCTCCCCTCCTTGTCCGGCATTGTCCGAATTAGTGACCCCCCTCCCCCCGAACATCCACCATGCCTCGCAAAAACTCACACAACCTTGTATATGTCAAGAGTAAAAAACTTTTTTTACTTTTAGAACTTTTTTATAACTATAAATGTGAATACAAAAACATATAAATTACTCATTAAAACAAAATCTAGTGTTAACCGCAGAGTCAAAATGCCAATTTCACAATGAGAAGGACTGCTCAAAATAGAGGGAAAAAGAAATTTGTTTTTGAATTTTTTAAAATTTCGGACATCCGGATTGCTAACCCCCCCCTCCCCCCCTATGTCCGAGTTTGTCCTGATTTTCCAAACCCTCCTCCCCCCCTTGGCTCGGACATCCTTTGTGAATGGCCCCAAAGTCATCGAAATTAATGGTTTACTTGAAGAGGTTGAATTATTTTCATACGAGTTTTTTAATTGAGTAATTTATACAGTTTTATGACACCAGGTAATTAAATGCATATTAATTTAATACACACAATGTTGGACAAGATTTCCTGAAAGAAATTTTGTGTTCTATTTGTACGATTTTAAATCAGATGGGGTTTTCTAGTAAACGTTAAATAATCTTCGATAGTATAAACCAACTACTGGACAAAGTGGGTCCCTAGTGTACACTATAATCCCTGTAACACCAAGTTAAGTTAAGTAGACCCTTACATTTTACTACGACGTTTTGGAACGTGCCTTCCACATAATTTATTTTCGGTTTCTTGGAGATAATCGTTGCCACAGCACATACATACTTCCCAGTAGCGTATCTGTTAACATTTATAAGTTTCATATCAATTGTTCCGGGAATATTTTCCGGCACAGTCCTAAAACCGTAAGGACGTCTGCGCACTACATTTCTTTTCACATCTTTCCTCAGTAAAGTTGCGTCTGGAAACTTTCTCGTTCCAAGATGCCTGTCCGCAACTACCCAGAACCAGTAATGCAGATCTTTTTTATACTTTGGATGATCTTTCTTTATTTCGGAACCGCATTGGAGAGTCAGGTTATCGCCATCCATCACTGTGTGGTTTTTGCCCCAAAATTGTTTCCCTAACTCTCCTACACAGAAACAGAGCAAGATAAACTTCAGTTTGGTATTTCACTCAAGAGCCGCATTGTTTGGATCATGCGCACAGAAAAGCTTAAATCCAATCACGATACAACAATCACATGAATACATGTACATGGATTGATTTATTTTGTGCATAGGCGTACGGGAGGAAACAAAATTCCTGTCGGCGGGGAAAAGGGGAGGGAGAGATTTTCGAAACATAAATTAAGACATGAAAACGTAGTCCCAATTTCCACAATTTCCATGCGTCTTTAGATTTGTGAAACACTACGTTCATTTTTTGTTTGCTAAAGTTTTCGACCCTTGATCTTGGATTGTTATTCATGAACACTTATGATGATCCGGGTTTATACGGATCGAAAAAATTTATTCGTTCTGTTTCAACAAATCTATTTAGTATTTCACCACGCAAGCATGCAACAAACCTAAATACATTTAGTGGTCTTTATGATTTAGTATGTGTTTTTTAGGTAATTAAAATGCGTAAATGAAATTCTGAAAACACATAACTGGAAAGCAGCTACCAAAGAGTGAAATAATGTCAATTCCTTTGAATATTTAAAGTAATCTTGTATTAAGTAGCCAAAAAGCAGTTAGTGTAATTTTCTTGCTAAGGTTCTGATTAACCCCCCCCCGTCGCCAAAAAATTTTCGGTCAGTGTACCATTTTAGGGGTCAAAAAAATTTTCCGGACATACCAAAATTTTTCGGAACATCACAAAAATTTTCCAAACTACACAAAATTTACCACAAAATTTACTGAATTTTCGACTACATTGACACAATTTGTCCCATTTATTTTTATTACAAACAAAAATTGCCCGACTGTTGATCGAATATTGCCTGACTGCCCAAAAAACTGGTGGGGGGGGGGCGGTACGCCCCCCCCCCGCCCGGTACGCCTATGTATAAATCAATCAGAGTCACTATCTTGATCATTTTTCGATTTGTCAGGATGCAAATGTCTCCAAAGAATTAAAGTACATGTATGTGCAGACAACTTGAAACTTTAGACTGCAGATAATTGCACAAGCATTTATCAAACTCATGTCATAGAAATGGTAACGGTATCCTTTTGTAAAGATTTTGGCCAGAGGTGGGTATTTATTTTTTAATTGATAGTCGAGGTTTAGTGCCACCCCTCGACAAAAATATAATGCCCCGTCCCTAACAGCAAGATCCTTTCTGGAAAATATCTTAAAGCATTTCAAGTATCACGTACCGCGATCTTTGTAGAGATAACGAGCATCGATGAGCGCGCAAAACACGCACAGCACAACAGCAAATCCGAACACCAAGTACTTCATGGCGCAATGCTTAAGACCTGGAATGAAATAATGTGATCAAACTAAACATATTGGGAATGCGGCAATTAAACTACATTGTAAACATTAAGCTAATAATATACAGTATATAAAACAAATTCCAGGAACATTAACCTAAAATGTCAAGATATGTTCAGGACTTCAGGTATGGTTTCGACTGCACTAATTTGGAAGAAAACATGTACGAGTGAGTTTTTCAAAGACGATCAAATTGGACGTGTTTGTTTTTCCAAATTGCTGTTTTGCCTCACGCGTGTTGTTTTTCCAAATTGCACGAGAAACCATACTATCGCTTATTTTAGAATAATATTTAGTGGTTTTGGTGGCGCCGTCGCAAATTTTTTTTGACAGTCGGACTCCTCATTGATAGTCGGACGCATCATTGATCCGCGTCCAGGCCTCCGCGCGTTATCGATCGATCCCTTGGTACCCAGCATAACCCACTGGTATACCATATGTCCATCATTCCGCGTTGTTCCAGTCTTCGACCACGTCGCTACAGACTTGTGTGAGAAGAGTTTGTCGACGTTTTGACGTGGGTTTTCTCCGGGTTCTCCGATTTTCTCCCACGAATGTTGACAAGGTGGGTTAGGAGAAACTAGTTAGGAAAGTTATATCACAAACAGTCTAGGATAAGTAGGTAATCAGTCACTGAAAAGTTACGAAGGCAGCCTCGTCCCAGGCGCTTTGAACAAAAAATAAATTAAACTGACGTAAATTATTTTTTTTTTGCTTTGGCGCTTGCCACATATTTTTTTTGGCATTGTATTTCTCTTTCGGCACTGACTGTATTTCCATAAAATTTAAGCGATTTTTGGTAACTTTTGAGATTTCCGAACTATCGTCAACGAGACAGTGGCGTACAAGATTTTGAAACGCTTCACCCACTACTGGTCATGGGTCCATCAACTCCCCGCGCGCGCACTTTGCGGAAACTTCATGTCAGTTAAGCCGGTTTTCCACTAGGCGGAATTTTGCGCGCGGAGCGGAATTTTTCTTTGTCTTGTGATTTCTCGGGTGGAACTAATTAGAAAAGACAAAGAGAAATTCCGCTCCGCGCGCAAAGTTCTGCCTAATGAAAATCGGCTTTATCCAGGACTACATGTATGATCATGTACAGTGTATGAAGCCAGGTAGATTTCCACAAACTCCGGGTTTTTTACGGGTTAAGAGAGAAGATAAAGGAAAGGAGGGGGTGAATTATTGTAAAGAGGTCAAATTAGAGAAATCGATTTGTGGCAAGCCAACACCCGAGCCAACACCGCCAACACCAAGTAAATAGTTTTGTATTGTAGTTGTTCATATTTGATAAAATATTAAATTATATGCACGGCCAAAACTCAAAACACAGTAAACTGATTGGTCGTGACTTAACAGAAACAAGTTGCATATAGGTCAGTGCAGGTGGCGTAAAACACGCGTGTGAGGCGCGCGCGGATATGGAAGGGAGAACAGAGCGTGTCGGTCTTTCGTCTTCGTGCATTTCCCACCACGCTTGTTAGTCTTGTTATTTTTTATGCGACCATGCGAGTATGAGTGTAAATTTTATTTCTAGAATAACATTCAAGCATCCAGGGACAATTCAGATATAGAAAGTATAGTTGAAGCTAAAATATAAATGTTTAGATTGACTTGTTTGTAGTTTTGATATACTATTATTACTATATGTATTTTACTAACTTGTCAACTCGAAGTCCCATGTTTATCACATGTCTGTCTATCAGCAGGAAAAAGGAAATTAAATTAATTTAATTAATAGCGAATCAAAAGTCTAATTAATGTCAAAAACGAAGTTATATGATCTTAACCATATATAAAAAATAAACAACCGCGTAACACAATGCATAGTGACAAAAAATTTGTCGTAGTTTTGGTCATTGTAACTTTCGAAGAGCCTTCACTTCAGTGAAACACCGTAGTTTTTAATTTATACTTCTTTAGTTAGTTTCGACCAAAAGCATTGACGGTTTATAGTAGAAGACTGTAGAATGGATCCCAACGTGATTGTAATATACCAGGCAGGCAATCAATTGCTGGTCTGCAATGGACACCATCTTGCATGGTTGAATTTCAAATCAAACATAAACCATATCTTCACTCCTAGTCGTATTGAGCCAAAGGACTTAAAACTATCAGTGCTACTGCAAAGTAATATTGTCGTTTTCTCCAAGTTAAGGGAGCGTCCTTCTTGCCCTACAGTGGCCGTAAGAAGTTGGCTGCTGTGGGTGCAGATGAAGTACTCAATATAGAAGTGCGGGTTAGCATCCCAAATATTACAACAAATGCCTTTTCATTATGTACATGATCATGTTGGACCAAGAATAGTTGTTATTCTTAGGATTGGAGTACACTTGTGGGATAAACTATAAAATCGTAGTCATTGTTTTTGAGTTCGTAGAGATTGCTTTTGCAGGAATAGCAAATAGCATAGTTTACGCAGTGGCGGTTGAATTCTCACATGTGACCCCAACCATTCTCGTCCCCAAGCCATTTTCACTAGCTCGGTCACTTGTTGAAAATTAGGCTCTGGGTTAGACGACTAAAGGGAGAGATCTGATTGGCTAGAACTGCTATTTCGCAGAAGTTGAGCAGTTTTTTCCGCCAGGCAAAATTATCCTATCAACATATGTCGACACAAATACTTCGTTTCTTCATAATACTTCACTGTGAAAATTGTTACGGGTGCTAAAGCGCCCCAATCCAAGAGCATGCGCTTTAGAAACTACTGCAAGTTTTCTTGCTCTTCTGGTTCCGTGTATCCCAGGACCCCGAGAGGCCCTGGAGACGAGGATAGACCCTAACCCAAATGCACAAACACCATGACCATGTGTATACATACCACATTTCAATTTTATTGAAAACCAGTCATTTATGAAAACAATTCCCAACAGCAGAAATCAGTGTGACGCATGCTTCCAGCCAAGAAAGACAATAGAAATACGAGTTTTGGCATACACAAAACGTGTGTGATGACGTGCGGACTTAATTTCGTACATGCTGGGTTGCTCGTGTTTGGAACTATGACAGAAAAACTAATTCGCTTAAATGAGAAATAAGTGAATAACCCCTCAGTCTATAATTGTCCGTTTTCGAACTATTTTCCATAGCATAAAGTAAAGAATTCAATTATTCCTCTTTATTCACGAGAGTATTCATTGATGAGCTACAGTATATAAACACTAAAGTTGAACCTCGTACCCAGGCTCTTATCTCATCGTTGGTAGGGATGCACGTTTTGAACGAAGGCCCTTCGTCTGGAGGGACCTTCGCTCGAAACGTCGAAATTCTCCTTCTATATTGCAGGCAGTTGTCAGTTGGGCATCTCTACCAACGAAAGCTTGTTCATAAATACTCGCACTACCTACATACACTGGCCTACACTGGCACAGACAGTCCAATATCTTATCTCATCACGCTGTCTGCAACTTCGACTTCGTGGAATTGATAAATTGTTCCATCACCGAATAAACAAGTGTCTTTCCATTCTTTTACACCGGATTAGATATAGCAAAAATCGCACATTTATATATAGCATAATTAATCTTATAATTAAGTGCCATAGCCTTAGTACACTAGAAAAATTTCGACAATCAGCAAGTAGCACATCCTTGTCAATAACTCACCCCAGCCCAATGCACATACAAAGTGAATGGTGTCACACTATGACTTCGTAAGCGTAAAACATAATGTTCGATATACCCTAAAACTCACTCACAAACAAAAACACACCCAACAGTCTTAATCCCAAAATTACATTATCCTATCCATAGCCATAGGACTTGCCGACATACAGCATGAAATATAAAACTATTTCTCGACTAATACTGTTCATGTGTGTTATTTTAGGACAGAGATCATGCAAATACTTTCCCTGTAAGCCTAATACTCGGCGAATACTTGAAAATATTTGATATGATTAAAAACATGCATTTGTCTACAAATTGAAAAGACATTAACACCATTTTCTCATGCGCAAACCTTCTAAAAGCGTATTCATTTATTTAATGTTCAACAGATATGTCTGAAACAATAAACGTAATAAATTCAGACCATGCACAGTAGAAAAAGTTGTAGGGAACAAGCTAACAGTGTTTAATCTGGTTAGGCATTCAGTTGGTCAGTCTCCTGTCGTACCAAAACCACACAGGAAATTCCTTAAGGTTTCTAGCAGACCTAGTGACTTGCAAATACCACAGTGACTGAAAAGAACATTATTTTTGACTGGGCATATATCGTATTTGTCTCCTTTATGCTAAAATGAAGATTATCATTAATTATATCGATAATTATAAACTTAATTAATCATGTTTCAAATATTTTGTATCCATTCATTGTATAAACAATGAAATATTTGATAACAGTTTGTCAACAGTAGAAATCTACGCACAAGTTTAAAAAATTCGAAGATGTCTTACTGTTTCATGTTTTTATCAGAATTCTGGAAAAGCGCGCAGTTGCTTTAATCCGTATTGTGATACTTTTAATGTTCCACTTGTAAAGACAAGTGAACTGAGGATCTTTTATCTCCAAATTTAGAGTTCCAATAGTCTGCATTGTGATAAGTTATTTTCAATATCATATTTCCGTTTTAGGGCTTGTCTGAATGATAGGAGATATAAGTTTGCTAATTTTGTCAGGATTTAAACGCACGTACACTCCATGGGCATAGAATGACTTCAGTCGGTACTAGACTTTAAAACGGCAAAACTATCTGGGTAAGCTGATAGACATCCATATTTTCAGGTTTTTGGCCAGACGATTGTGTAAAACACTCTGGCATTTATTAGCGTTAATACAGTAAAGCACTCTATCCGCGTTGACGTTATAAATGCTCTCGCGTCAGAGCAAAATGCCCAAGTTAGTTTAGATTGTATGACGTACATGAACGCAATGAAAGTTTTTGTTAGGTTTCCGCGTCTTAAATGCGATATATTCTGCCAAAGATTGATGGCGAAAATACACACAAGGCGCAGTTAGCCTAGTGTGAAATAGCTAAGTAACAGCATATGAGCAGACTATCTAGAGTCCATAAATAACGTATTTCACAGTGCGATATTACAATATGATACTGGTGCGAACATATTCAATTGAAAATATGCGCAGTTTGATACACGAAGTAAACACAATAGGATTATAAAACGCGTGGCGTTTTACATAAAGCACGCTATAGTAAACTGCTGTTAGTGTTATCTCTTTCTTTGCGCTATTTGAACTTTGAGGAGCTACATTAATGAATATAAGACTAAGTTTTGTTTTACAATTCAAAAATATAAAAACGCTTAATCTGATGATGCTTATACTTCCGCGCTTGAATACATACAGTATATATGAATCTAAAATGCGCAAACCTTTAAACCCTAATAATGAAAACGTCTTGAAAACCCAGAATATGGACTAAAACAAGACGTAAATTTGAATGGTTTGGTTTCGACCCTACTACAGAATAATGATTCTGTATAATTATACAGAATAATGAATATGTAATACGACTATTATCATTTAAATATACGTCTCGATATAGTGCATATCTTACGTTTTCAAAATGTCTTCATTTTCGGCTTTTGTTGTTTATTGCTTTAAAACCCAATTTTGTTTGAATAGAATTCCCTGCTACTAGTTTGTGGCGGTATTGTTAAAGCACATTCTTTATTTGCCACTCTTATAGATATGTTATTTGGTTAACGCGCAATGCTATTGTGTTTAGACTAGTCTCTAAATTAACAAATGCCACATCAAATAGACAAACAACATATGTGGCCTAAGATACACATTGTATAACAAATTCATAAAACTAACCTTAGCGCGTGGTATACGATCCTATGTACGGTCTACTGATACGATAAACGAAGATAAATACATGAATTCCCTCGCCGCATACAGAATTGAATATGACTCGGGTTTGTTGGGTTGAACGGAAAATCAAAACTTAATTGATTAATTATTTCTGTTGTATCCGATAGCAATTTACACAGATTAAATTACGTGCGTCAACCAATAAAACTGCACACATAGCGCAAAAAATTCCAATCTCCCTGGCGGATAAATTCCTTCATTTGCTGGACATGCGCATTTGTTTCAAAGCATGCGTCTATTGGAATATAATAGGTTCAAGGCAGAGGGTTCAAGGCTTATCGTAAGAATTCAGTTTGTATATACAGTAAGACATAGTGACAAATTGACTGTGGCATGACGCGTGTTAAGGCATCAAACATGTAATGGCGGTATTTATCGACAAGACATTTTTTCTAGTGCGTGCAAAGTGCATGTTTCTTAGGATATCTGTTTTGAAACTTTGGAACAGAAATATTCGAATATTTTTGTGATCATTCATGCAGTGATAGTGAAATTTCAACATATTAAGGTAAATTACTTTTTTTTACCAAAACTTCTTTCCACATTACGCACACCTACACAAAAACACTTCACTTAAATATAGCATAAATCAATTCATCTAGGATCACGGCTTGTGCGATTATCATTGAAGTGTGTTAATTAAGGTGGATTTCCACTCAGTCCTACGCGTCCGATCTTTCATATCATTTTTTCAAAATCCGTGCTTTCAAACAAAAGTTAGCACGCGATGTTTTGCAATGGATATAGAAATATACTGTAATTGTTAATAAGCGATGCGAATGGTTATTTATTTCACAGAAACGTGAATGTTTATTATTTTATAAATAACACGTAAACGTTTGCTTGCATGCATAATAATTTCCAAAAATGGTCATCAAAGCAGGAACTTCGAAAGATTGATTTTGTGCAGGTAGAGACTGGCGTGGCACGGGATTATATACTGAACTCGAGACCCTGATGATACCCTAGCATCCGCTATCGTCTCAATCTTTTATCTACGTAACACAAACGCGTTGATTTGATTACTGTCATCGAAAACGAACGCGTGAACGCCGCTGATGGTTGGCTCTGTATAAATAATCAGATCGACGGAAATTTCAACAATTGGTCCAAAACAATTGAGCCACTTTTCTTTTAAGCTAAAAGGTCAAAAAATGTATTTATATAACGATAAAAGATACACCAACTTTGATACATTAAGATAACTTAAATGAGTCGCATGTGTGTGAATTATTCAGAAAAGAGCCAGAATGGCCAGCGCATTTTAAATTTTACAGACTACACTACAGAGTGAAGTTGAGCCAAAAAGATACATGCAGTAAATTAATAAATTTATGTGTGATGACAGATAGAGAAATAAATGAAAGTTTTTGTTTCGAACAATGAGAAAACATTTGCATTGCCATGAATTCATGAAACTTATGTTAACAAAAAGCATGCACGAAACATGATATAGGCTTTAGACTATAAGCCCAATTTTAGACATAACAAACACAAATAGATATTCTTGGAATTCTAATTTTGGTTATTTTGGTGTTTAATATCGATAGTAATTTTATATAATACTCTACTCAAGCACTGTCTCACTTATCGCAACTATACAGTAGGAATATCGCATCGAATTACAATAAGAATGATGAAAAAAGTTATGTCAAACCAGCGGGTACACTGTGTCACTAAGCTGAGATATGCGAGATATTCATAATTATATGCATGATCATTGTGAATATTTGTAAAATATGGGTATATCTATTATCCAGTATATCTGAACCCATCAATGTGCATCGAATAACTTGATAGTAACGCTCCTATAGTAATTATTGAAGTGGTTTTTTATTGATGGAAATTTAGAGTGTAGACAGGCTATAAGACCAGCAGCTGCGAAAAAAAACTATGGGCGATTATGGTGTTCACATTGCTGAGCATGCACTAATTGACCACAAGTATTCTATACTCACTAAGGTGATACCAATGGCAATGCAAGATATATTGGTAAACCTTGCCCGGGAAACCATATAGAGTTTGCTTATAGCTTGTTGAGAGCCCCAAAGTGGATATCTCACTCGATAAAACTAATAGTTGAAGGGTGAGGAAAAAGCCTGACAAAAACCCATATTCCTACGTTTTTGCGCGGGTTGGAATGGAATATGGCAGTCGGGTAGAGGTTGACAAAATTTCCGCAGTGGAAAGGAAACCTCCACCATATGCCTGTTCGCCTTTGTGCAAACATTGTTAAAGAATAGCAAACATAATCAGCACCACTCCAAACGTAAACACATGAGTTATGATAAAATGAATATTTAGTGATATTTCAGATCATAGAAAGTAAAAATTATTCAATTTTATACAAATAACAAACATATGTTTTCTGCGTCTATATCAGATAAATTTCACGCGTAATCTGGTATTTTGTGGTTAATTTATAAGATTTATGTTAACAGTTTGGAGTTTGGACGGGAAATAGTGTATAAGGTTGATTACTTAATCATTAAAGAATTATTGTTTGAATTTCCATAAACATCCTGGCTTTTATCAACTATGTCTATAGTCTGCAGATTCAAATCTTAAACAAACAAGATTAGGTTAGGAGGCATGTGTCAGCCGACATACATGCCGAGTGACTCAGAATGAGTTTAAACTGTATCTTTACTCCTTTTTTTCCACTTCTCGATAAATACATAATCGGTTCTTCAAAGCGATTCCTAGAATCTTAATAAGTGTTAAATTTTCGCCTATAGAAATAATTTACATACTATCCGTATGAAGTTGGTGGAGGTCTGTAGGGGAATATGGGATTAGGATTCGTAGAATTAAATGTATTGTTACTAAAAACTGAGTGAAAAGTACGTTGACATTGATAGAACGTTATTGAATAAGATATACGTCCAAAGACTTATACAGTATTAAGCTAGTGCGTGGGCCTGCAGTTAACCTAATCAATGTAAATATCTTATCAAGGGCCGACGGTTTTCTGTAATTACGTATCTTGGCTGTTCAAATAAAATGTCTATATACTATACTGCCGTCTATAGCGATAGGGCTTCACTAAGTCCGGATCACGTATAGGCTTGAAATTTGTTTCTGTTGTGAAAAGCGAAAAATGTTCCCGCCATTCCAAAAGTGATTCTTTAATGTCAAACAACCAAAAACTCGAAGGTGAAGCCTGGACGTGCAGTTAAGACAATGACATGCATCAATCAGCCAAGCATTATGTACGTGGACTAAGGCCAGAAGCAGGTATAGTAAGCGTCAATGAACTTGTTTGTCAAAATCATGCCCAACTTGAGGCGAAAAAAATTCCATAATGTCTGCAATTTTTTAAATCTGTCAAAACCGCAATCCTCTTAAAAATTCCCAAACTTCCCCAAAATTATAGAATTTTTCTTCTTTTTAATAATAACTCATATACAGTTTAAACGCGTCAGTGTATGGATACAAATTCAGAACTCGGAGATTGAAGGAACACAGCTTTGCCAAACTAAACTCTTCTTTTTTGTTATTTTGGACATTTTCAAATGGTCTCCGTTTGTAATCGAAAAACTAAATTTTAGGGACAAGCGGGAACATAATATATACGTAACAAGTGCCCACAGTTACTACATTATTGTCAAATGTTTTCCCCCTCGTAAGTCGTAAAGGTGGCACTTAGCAAATATATCATTGCAATCTATTTATCAAAATCCTTTCACCAATCACCATTTCCTCAATAATTGCAATGACGTATAGGGTGAATTGTGCTTTTCGCAGACATTTGTTCTTATTAATTTCCTTTAATATATATAATATGTAGATCATATCTAAGGGCGCGCTTTAATTTCATTATTTAAAGTCAGATTGGACTGGTCCAAGTTTTTCGAAAATGTGGCCAAATAAACCAGGATTTTCGATTTAGTGATCAAAATTTTCGTTAGTCCAAACGTTTTGTATTCCATTTAATCTAAACTGGAAATAAATTTTTCTGCATACAGCACTGTTTCAACATCGCTTTCAAAGCGTTTTTAGCTGCATGTCACACTTTGACGACGGAATAGCCAGATCACTGATTGGTAATATAGCTCGTCATGGTAGACATGTCCTCCTTGCAGGATATGCAATAAAGGTTAAGATGGCTTAAGGAAATTAGCCGCGGGTTCCTTCATGGTCTTGGTTGAGATCCATAATATAAAAAATTATTGGCGGTGATAGTTGTGGTATAGCATCCAATATATTTAAACACGAGCTGAGGTGAATTTTCTATAGCTATAGCTATAGCTATATTATTATCCGTTAATCCACATTGTCAACATTAGCTAAAAAACGGAGCAGAGCGTTCAGTTCTGATATGAAAACGAGAAATATCGAATCCACGATTCACGAGATGAAAGGCACTTGCTTTGATGACTGCGTCGCCGCGAATTAAGCCCCGTATAATACTATCGAATCATTTGCCTTAATTCTATATTTCTTTTTTCATTTATAATTTCCATTCGCAAAATTTCCAGAATTGCAGGTAGTGCGATTCAGTACCAAATTTCTTTTCCCTGCATGCATTCCATAGCCTATATATATATAGGTATATTATATATCTTCTCGTGACTCCTGATTATATCATTCTTGAAACTTGCACAAATATTGATATGAACGATATGCATAGACTAAATATAAGTCTATAAATAAAAGCAAGAATTTTACTCGTTAATAAGGAAGTTGCTGAGTATAATAATATTACAATACAAATCATGCTTCATCATGTCTATTCATGGTCATACAAGTCAACCACGTCCGCGCTACATCTTCCTAATATCGTTATCAGCTTCGCCAGAAAATTGCTATTTTAAAAAAATATAAACCTGCCTTAATCCTAGAATTAACTGAGTAATTAACCCTTGGATCAAAACTTACTTTTAGGTCTGTGCATGCACGTGTTTACTGACTACTGTATTTAATACGATTGTACGCCTGTATATATTTACGCTTCTGATTAAAATTATGTGACCTGTGCAGAGATCATGCAGTTCGCAGCCAGCTTTTATGCAAATCCCATTTCCCATCCTTTTATTTTATTACCACAAATCCCAGTAAAGAATATCCCTGCAGGTGTATTATCACCTTGTGTTGACTGCTGACTTTTAAAACATGCACAGTCTGCTTTCAATATATATAGCTCTCTTTAGAAATAACTTCATGAATTAAGTAACTAAGTGGTTTAAAATCATAAATACCTGTCATTTTCTCTCACATACTAAGTGAATCACTGACTCGCAATAGCAGAAAAATAACCTCGAGCCGGAAAAGAGCAGAATTCAGTCTTCCAGGACAATTTTATAGACAAACTCTCAATATAATTTGAGGGTTCTATTTTTGGACTGGGAAAATGGCATTTGGATTATTGGGACTGGGAATGACAGACAAACATTAGCATTTTGGGAAAACATGTCAAATTTTAATATCAGTTGTTTTGTAGTAACTTTTGAGTGAAAACTTTATGATTCGTATAAAAGTGTAACATTTTAACTTCCGCCATTCGCACTCTCCCTCGTTTCATTCCAAAGCTGCATGCTGTTAAACAAAAATACATTTTTGGACATCCCTTCCCCAACTATGGAACTCAGATTTTCGCGAGGTTAATTTTCTACCACCTGGTTTCTTTTATTCTGCAATAGTGACGATAAAAAAGTTTTATTTTTGGACCGGTTTATTTACCAGTTCACATCTAGCAGTTTTCACATTTGGTGTAGGCGTAGGCAATAAGTGTCTGAAGTTCTGAACCATGCAGCAAAGGCTTACTCTAATAAATAATCTGGCTGGTAAACTGTAACAATGAAAACTCGAGAAAATACAACTTTTGGACTAACTATAGGACTATCATATAATTAAAAGAGATGCATATTTCCATCTATATATAGGGTGCATGTAACTAAACTGAAAATACCCCAAAGATGGGATATTCTTGGGATCTTCTGGTATCTCAAAACAAAATTATTCTGAAAAGTAAATTTTCGAGTGCAACATATATAGTTGTCAAAATGTTGCGGAATTTTCAGTTTGTAGTGGACATTTTAGAAACTATTTTTACACCCTGTATCAGTTATTCTCTCAATTCATAGCTGAAAAAACTATACAATATATAATTTGCAACAGACATTTTTTCCAAATATGTTACCGAATAATTCCCAATAATGATAATTGGAGATAGTAATTGACAACTGCTGTCACGGTTACCAAGCCTGAGGCGAAGATAATAAAATTATAAAATGAATTCTATATATAGCTTACATCGTCACTGAATATCCAAAGATAAAAAGATTCTCTTAAATATGAAGACTTTTTCTATCAGTTATAATAAGATTGTTATTTTGCATTTATCTATAGCTTTAATTCATTGTATATTTTGTTGAAACATAAATCATGACTGTCTAGGAAATTCAATAAACCATGATTAGCAACCAGACGGACAATAGCATCATCTTTTTTTTGTTCGGTATAAAGGATTAAATATAATCTGGATGGTTTTTATTATTTTGTCAGATTATCATCCCAGGAGTCTGCGGCAGATTTGTCCGGCGGCATGATTTCATCAGCCACTAGTCTTTAATTTTTAGATCAGGGATGATTTTAAAGCACCATGCACGATGCAGCGTTTATTGAATCATTGGTTATAATTTACAAACGTAACTAGAAAACGACTGAAAATCTGCATGCGCAGTCCTTATATAATTCCCGGATATAATAATACAATAATACAAGATAACTGATGTGCTGTACTATACTCCAACAAATTTTGCAATACGTTTGTGTCTACTGATTTCGTAGGGGCGGACAATTAGAAAAGTGATTGGGAGAGTGGGGGAAAACAAAAAGAAATTCGCGGAAAAGAAAACAAAAGAAAAAAATTCGTGCAAAAAGGAAAGCAAAGAAAAATATCTTGAAAATTCTAAAAAAAAGGTCCAGCACAAGCTGGCACCACCCAAAAAAAATCGTGCAAGCTGAAAATCGAACTTGCGGCCCTGCGATTCCGGTGCAGCGCTCTAACCAGCTGAACTACAGAGGCCAGTTGCCGAGCTCTAACCACCAGTTCATGTATATATACTATGGGGTACTACCATGGTAGGTTATGGGTAAATATCAAGATTTTGTTGGCATCTCACTCGATTGAATTAATAATAGTTGAAGGATCTTGTATAGATGGAAATTGTCGAGTGCAAATTTAAATATTAGAATAATATCTGCCTTATAGTTAGGATTTCAAAATGTCAAATAGCTCAAATGTTATATTAGCAAGGGCCTTATAAAGATCGAACCTTCGGAATAATTAGTCGAAAAGCTTAGCTATTAGGCTAATCAGCTATTATTCGAATTAGTTGTGCCAAAAGGCCAATTTCATAAATCGTTTTGCACTGTGCATGCATGTCTGATGGCAAGGACGTCAGTATTACAATTTATACTTGCTTGTGCATTTGCAAGAAAATTGATGGTAACTAAGCAACGATAGGAAGAGAAACGCCATTGTCATTGTAGTGTCCTTAGATACAGTATCGTATTACATCTTAAACTAATTACCTTATGCTTGTATATAATAGTCATTTCTTGTAAACATATTTTTCACAAATTTTAACTTCAGAACAAACTAAAAGAACATTAACATATAACACAAATGAAAACATGCATGAGTCAAGACTTGCATGGTACACACGGGCCAGGTTGTCTCCAAGGCTCCAGTATATGATTCATTTTTCTGCCTCATGCACTTCTTGATAATTTAACTAACAAAATGTTTGCTAAAAGCCTTTCTTCTATAGATGGCTATACGTTTAGCTATTAATCGTGGAATACCAATTACAGAGGGTGCTGCACTGTCACAAGGTATATAATTATGCATAATTTGTCGACTATTTGACAGAATATAAGATTAGTTATTAATTTAAACATGACCGTGCACAAAATTCGAATCTTGAGTTCACAAGATGTCAATATTCGGAGTGTGCTTCATCCTATATTTCGCGAAATTGTTTGCTGGTAAGCGATATTTGACAGAGCCAGAGGCCGATTATGAAATAGTTCAACAGCATGCAGGGAACACAATAGTTTAAAAATTAAAACATAATGTAGAACAGGAAAATTCATATATACCTGAAGTAATGACGTCAAGTAGCAAGACTACATCAAGTGCAATTATTTTTCTATAATCAGTTGTTCGTCAATTCATGATGCCTTGGCGTGATGGTGTCTTGTTGTTGCTGACGCATCACAGTATATAATATACCATAATATACTGATACCATGCAGAGGCCATTAAGCACTTAAGTAATGCGGCTTGTGTAATCTGGATAATAAAATTACTCTACCTTTTAATTTTTTGTATATACAGCAACTGTTTGTCAAAATTTAATGACTTGTACTTGGAAATGTCAAAGATTTGTGTCAGCTCTCTGCAACGATGTGCTGCTTGCAAGAAACTTTCAAGTTCTTAATTTCACCATAAATATTTCTTTCACCATAAAAGATTTTTAGTTCATAACTATTTTAATGATGGAGTAGTGCTTGTGAAGTGGATAATCATGCATTTATATATATTAAGCTAGTACAAATAATTAATTCTTACTTAAACAAAAACGCACTAGCTCAGAGAGTGCATATCTTAAGTCATGTTATTGTTATTAATACCGGCATTGTACTGTATATAGTCACTACGTGTCTTCTGACTAGCCTTACAGCTAAATATGGAAAACGAAGATTGAGCCCGCTGTATTGCAAGCGGCAGTTTTCAATACACAAATAGAACAAGAAAAAACAACATAGTATATGAAAGATCGGTATTTTCGTGGATGTTTTTGTGCAAAAAGCAGAAACTTTAGAGTTAAGTATAAGGTGAATGAGGTTTTCAATATTTTTAAGCCGTTAATGTGATATCTAGTTTTAAATCATTTTGCTGCTTTTTTTGAAAACTAAACGTCGCCGTTTTTGTTCGACAAATCATTGTTTGTCGAGAGAGTTAATAAAAATGCAAGGCATAATAAAATAATTATTGAATTCGGGATATAATTAAAAACCTCATCCAATATAACTGTTTATTATTTGATCACATTTTAATCTACACACATGGAATGTCATTGAAGTTTCAAAGACCTTATATATTACACCATCTTGGGGGCGTATAAGCAATTCCTGCACAAAAACATCTAGGAAAGTTGCTCAGATACAATCTCTGCTTTTTGAAACATCAGAGGATCGCAAGCTCGTGAAAGATCAGATCTTGCTGTATATACATATAAAAATTATTGCATAAATTTAGTTAATATACACATGCATATAGCTCAAAAAAACCGAAACAAAGTAAATTTTGTTAATGTACATATCCATACTCACAGGCAAAACAAAAAACCAACAAACAAAAGAAAACGAACAATTAATGAGGTAAAAACATAACGGATGTTACGAAGATGTAAATCAGCACAAAACTCTGACTTATTTCAAGTTGCATTATAACAGTTCAAATATACATAATGATTAATGACGTTGAGCAAAAATGTTTCAAAAACAACTTATGAGTAATTGAAGTTGAGAAATTCTTTTGATTTTATCGCACAAAGAAAATAATTCAGAATAAACACACATCTCGTTACAAATTTTAAAAACTTTTCAAATAAAATATCAGGAATTTTCTTTATAAGTTCATGAGTGGAAACTCTTCTTTTGTGCAATTGTGCACTCACGTGGATGGACCAATATCCCCATATGATCCTCAAAATCCAATATATACAAATTATAAACAAAATTGTATTTATGTAAGCAGTGTCTGAACTATATTTCGTGCATGACTATGCAGCTTAACTATACTATAGAGTGCCCTCTTCACATACGCTGACACACAAATATAAGTTAAGAATGCTTCGATTTAAGAATTTATGAAGAAGGGCGATTAATATTATGCTTGCACTTATAGCACTCTCCAGATTGTTATGTGCAGTTTGTAATGCGCAAAAACCAAAATTTCTCGGGGTTGCGCTTTTTCTATCACGAAATACACGAATCCCTCATGCAGTATATATAATATATTAAGTAGTATATGTAATTCATGTAAATAGTGTGTATATCATGCAGTATGTAATTGTGCATGTGTTGTTTTTAATTTGTTTGTAATATGTAAGTTTTGTTAATTTACGCAATTCAGCCAATTAGGCTGCCATGTAAAATCTATTAAACTATCTATCTATCTGTCTATCTATCTATATCTATACAAAATTCCGGTTTGTGCATTTAAACCCAATGGTAAATGAATCAATAAAGTTACACACGAAGGCAGTTAACATGCAGTATTTATAGTTTTTATTTTCTTAACTTGCTTATCTGACTGCATGGGCAGGATCGCGATTGCACAATTTGCAAACTTTCCAGCCTGAACATGTTCCACGTTAAAGGGCGCAGTTAGGTATGATAAACACACGGGTGCTTGAGAGAGAGTACGTTAAATTTAAAGTGCATGATGAAAGACATGGACAGATAGAAGCTGACGGGTACTATAAACCCGTGAATTAATAAAATGGTGACAGAAATCATGCAAGCATGCAAATAGCTGATACACACAACGAGATAAAGTAACAGAACTTTAAATTCACTTTCCATGAAATTTTAATCTGTTGCGTGCAACTGGAAGTGAATCACTTGAAAAAAATTAAAATAAAATACTTCAAACCGTCAAGATAAGTGCAGAGCAAGATAATAAACATATTAAGTCGAAGGAATTTTAGATAACATTATAACTTATTATTATTTTACAAAGAATGCAAGTGCATGGATGTCATGTGCATGGTCTATGAGTGTTTATTATATAAACTTTATAACAGAACTTTTTGTTTTGCGAAATTTACGTGGAATGAGGAATTTGTGAATGAATTAGCACCATAATGGTGCATGCAATTCTATCAAGTATCAAGTATCATGCATGTTCTTGCTGTGATACCCCGTGATTATTCATATGGAAGATACAAAAGCCTAATTGTTTTCAAAGATATATATATATATATATATATATATATATATATATATATATATATATATATATATATATATATATATATATATATATATATATATATATATGCCGTTACATATTGTGTATTAAAGAATGAGCTAATAAATATGTCTTTTATGACAGACAAGGTTTTAATACTTTATTTTTTAAGAGAGAGGGGGATTATCTCCCCCCCCCCCCTTTATTTAAAGACTTTTTTTAAAAGGTTTCTGTACTCATTATCACTCTTGGCTTTTAGACTGATTATGTTACCTAATTAATTAATCGCAAGTCTAGCGTTAATCAGAGTAAAATAACATAATTAAATATATAGAGCGCACTGAATGGGACCAATAGACTTTGGCAGATTTCAATAGGTCTTGATGCATGGTTTGTAACAGGAGACATTGTGTGAAGCAATATAGTTATCTGTGTTATTGCAAAACTGCCTTGCATGAGAAATGACGTTTCTAGATACGTCGCCAATTTACTCTTACAAGATTAAGATTTTTCGGAAGACTATATATAGCTGCACGCACGCATGTGCAAGGTAATTTAGTGATAAAAATAAAACAATATGCATGTCCCTGTGTATTGTCAATACAATATGCCAGGGAAAACTCTAATTCTAGTCATGATGATTTAAATATCTCTAGAAAATTCACGTTGCATAATGTATACCCTTCAGGATCTCATTGACAGTGTGTTATATATATGTCACATTGGCACAGTACATGGATGTATATCTTTTATTTTTTTAGATAAGGATTTTTAGTTTGTTTGTATATACAGTATGGGGCGCGGAGAAATCCTCTCCCCGAAAATTTATTTATTTTTGACGGCCCTCTTTTATACCTGGGATCGACCCGAGGGTTGTCCCTTTTGCCCTCTCCTTCTGGGCGCACCTGTATACAGCTAATTCCATATTCAGTCAGAAAGACTTAATAATTGTTATAATCATGCATTAATTTTAATATTAATATATGCATATGTAATAACATTAATATTATTATGCATTAACATTGATATTATAGTATGCATATGTGCATGTCCTTTTGCTCTCTCCCTCTGGGCATACCTGCATGTATGTACAGCTATAATTAAAAAAAGGTTGTCCTTCAAAAGTCTAAACCTTAAAGCTTCAAGCTTAAACTCTAAGCGCGAAAACGGCAGTGGGAACATGCATGCAGTATTTGCCATATTAGAGACCTTACGATTTTAGGACGGCAACGCGACGGCGACGGCCAAAACAAACTCCTTCAAATAAATGGTAGTCGATAGTTCGTCGTATATTATCAATCGTATGAATTTAATACAGTCCTAGAAGTTAAAGACATGGGTTTTATGGTTGGGAAGAGTTCTGCTAAACCCAGTTTGAAGTTGCACTTAATTGTTGTGGCTTGGAATGCAGCCGTTGTATCAACACGTGAAAATATGTGATTTGGCGTTGTAAACAGAGCGAGGACAATGTCTAAATTATTCATTTATTGTAATTACTCAATTCTTTTCAATGATCTATTGTATTGGTAGCCGTTGCCGTCGCGTTGCCGTCCTAAAATCGTAAGGTCTCTATTCAGTCAGAAAGACGTGATAATTGTCATAATCCTGAATAATGCATAAATTTTAATATTAATATGCATATGTATAATAACATTACAGTTGATTTCACGAAACTTTGCATGGCCACGCCAATTGCGAGGTTGGTTGGGAATTTGGGAACTATAAACACGAGATCATCAAGTTGATTGGAAACCGACCAATCAAATTCGGAAGTTTCGCATCAAATTATCGAAATTCGTTATGAAATTCCGAACCAAGTTCGCAACTCGCAAGCAAGTTCGCAAACTGCAAACGATTTTGGCGGTAAATTTTAAAAACTAAACTTATTGTATTAAACTTATTACAATTTCCAACCTCAAATTATTATTATATATGATATTATTTATTATTAAATGAATAAGTTTAATACAATAAGTTTATAGTTTTTAAAATTTACCGCCAAAATCGTTTGCAATTTGCGAACTTGCCTGCGAACTTGCATGGTTCCGAATTTCATAACGAATTTCGATAATTTGATGCGAAACATCCGAATTTGATTGGCCGGTTTCCAATCAACCTGATGAGCTCGTGTTTATAGTTCCCAAATTCCCAACCAACCTCGCAATTGGCGTGGCCAAAGTTTCGTGAAATCAACTATTCAACTGTAATATTATTATGCATTAACATTGATATTAGTATGCATATATAATATGCATTCTTGATAATCTTATACCGTTTATAGTTATTATAACGATACGTTTTGTATCTTTTTTTATATGTAATTTCATGCGTATGTGCCTGTATTGGTATTTGATGAATAAATATTTATTATTATAATCCTTGTGCATACAGCCAAGATACAATGGAGAGCGTTCCCATTGCACTTATCGTTCTTAGAGTTTAAGTTTAGAGTTTGGAAGAACAACCTTTTTTGAACTATAGTTGTATATAAGAGTATAAGACAACTCAAAATTATAATAAAAAATAATTATGCATGCATATCATGCATAACGTAAGAACAAATTAAAAGTATTTTAAAAGAGACCAGGTTGTTTGAAAATCCTAAACGAATGCTAAAAATCGTCAAAACATTCTGGTGTCTGAGCCAGAGTGTCATCGAATTGCGATGTAATGTAAACAGAAATTATAGCAAGTTGATGTGAGTCAGCTTAGATGATCCAAGCCAAAATTATATCGCATTTGAAGTTTCAAACTGAGTTACAAATAGTGGAAGAAAAGCCGTAATTATACTTATTGTTACAATCCATTTAATAAAATGCAACATTTGTTTGTTTTAATGAAAAAATCAGTTATTTTCATGAGAACGATTTGTTATTCCATCTCAATTTTTTTAATCTCCAATTGCAATAACGTAAAGTATTATTACCCGCGAACCAATGAGTCAAATTTAAGAAACAACCCACTTTTAGAAAGCTGAATGGCTACGCTTTGAAATGAATGTAAACTTTAACGTTTTCGTCTATTATTTGTTTAGCAATTTACACTTCAATCGAGGATTGCGCTTTTTTTGATACACCCTGTATATATATATCTATATATATATCTATATATATATATATATATATATATATATATATATATATATATATATATATATATATATATATATATATATATATATATATATATATATACATATATAAAAATATATATATATTTACTTAAACTCTAAAGGCCTTAAACCTTAAACTCTAAGCGCGCAAAGCATAATGGGAGTACTGATTTCAAGCTTTGTAGTTGAATATTGCAGCTGTTTGTGAGTGAAATGTTTTCGCAGGCACATATTTACCATGTCTCTAAGAAATGGGCTCCATATATGCTTTCTAAACTGCTTAAATAGTGCTCCCATTACGCTTTGCGCGCTTAGAGTTTAAGGTTGAGGTTTTAGAGTTTAAGGTTTGCAAAGGACAACCTTTATTGAATTAGTTGTATATATATATATATATATATGTACGATGCCCTTCACGTATTCGCATCGTCCATCTGGATATTCTTTCGTGAAACTTTGGCGAACCAAGTTTATGTTGTTGCTACGGAGGAACTCTGCATGATACCATAAAAGCTCTCTGCTGCGGGGTAAATTGTGGCATCGCCATTTCAAAGTGTACGGGGTATTATACGAGAAAATGCGTTTCAGCACAAACAACTCGAAAGCACAAATTCCATGGAAATTCCATGGAACTCTCATGGGAGTAAAAATGAATTCATAATGAAGCAAGAACAGCACCAACAGAGAAAAATGTAACGTTTTCATAGGCTTTTAGGAGGATTTGTAATCGGTAAAATCCTGCCAAAATTTTATCATAAATGCAACAAATAGCGAACTTTTCATACATAAACTCAAATAAAGACTACCGTTTGTCATTTCCGTGCGCAAGCCACTTTTAGGGGAGCAAAAGTTGACCACCTCCCTGGATAGCAAAATTTACTATTTTCAAAATTTTTTATATTTTCCATAATTTAAAAACTCAAGCAATCCATATATAGCAAAAATTACATTTCATGAACAGAATTGTGGAATTGAGAACAATTTCAAAATTGTCTTACTTTTTTTGATACACCCTGTATATATATATATTTCATAATTTCCAGTCTTAAATCCGTCTGACCGTGTAGTTCAGTTAGTAGAGCGTCGATCTAGTAATCTGAAGGTCGCGGGTCAAGACCCATGCAGCCGCGGCAGACAACATCTTTCTGCTTGCGCTGGGTATGGAAAGTAAAGTGTCATTATTGGTGCATTTGTAATGGCTTTCTATCAAGTTGACCAAGTTCATTTAATGGCTAATAGCATCGAACATACCCAATTCAAATTCATTTATATTCTTAAAATATTATTCACTCAAAGGTCATGCAAGGTATACTTAATTAGTGTTGATCGATGTAAATTACTATCGCCACGATGAAAATAGAAGTGACATTTCAGAATGATGTAAAAAAGTTCTAAAGTGATGCTTATAAGTTAGTAAAACCATTAGTAATCACAATAATATATTAATATCCTTTAGATTTAACGTCATTTCTTGTTGTTCTAAAGTGATTTTTCAGGTGGATTATCTATAGCTTTACGAAACCCATCGTTCTAAGTAAACAACGTCAAGATGTCAAAGGAGAGCGACGATGTAGGGGAAGGTTCCCGAGTCTACTACCCGGCCAACAAAAATAAGCGAAGCTTACAAAATGTTCCTACCAAAATGTGACCTTTATACTCTTCAATTTCTTAATTGTTTTTGCCTTCCCATCATGCATCAAAAAACCCATTTTTTCCCCAATCACTGATCTATATATGCCAAAAACAAGAGCCTGTGGAGGAGTACTAAGTAGGTTGTCATAGAGTGAGTTATAAAGTTCGGTCTTTAATTATTGCCATCTTTCTTTACCCCATGAAAATGCACTGTGCGCATGCAGGTTGAGAAAGATACTTGTTTTAGGGTATGAAGAAAACATTATCCCGCACGTACACTCCGAACAAGAACTGCAACTTATAAAATCCGAGAATTAAATACAATTATCAATAAGCCTCATACTCTATTGCACGACAGACTAATCGAATGAATCGAATGAATCGACACAGTAACATTATACTAATAACGTGTTTTCTATTTTCCACAATTGTAACTATGGATTAACACGCCTTTAATGCCGTCGAAGGTTTTCCTTAATAATTTAATTAACACGTACGTATATATGACGTATTATTATGTGAACGGAACTAACACCATAATTAAACGAACTTATATTGTAGATTATACAGTATATATAAGATATATTCATAAAAATTTCACATTTTCTCAGTTCAGATGGAAAAAAGGCGGCTATATACCATATAGGTCATTTTGTCAAAAAATTGCGTCAAAATGAGGCTATATGCTTGAAGATTCCAGCAAATATAGACAATATATTCATCGCAGGTAGGCAGCAACTATATCCTATCACCGTATCATGTGGCAAGCATGCACCATATGATAACCAACTTATAATTTTCCAAAAATTAATTCTAAATTTATATAACCAATCATGATAAACATTGCTGAATGCAGACAAATAAATAACCTCGAGAAACGGATCTAAATAACATGATTTAAAAAGTATGATATGTCATATATAAACAAAGGCATTACTAAAAGCACAAAGATGAGCAACAGTATACCGTATAAGTAAGTTGTAAAACATGGAATCTGGAATCTTGGAATCTTATCATGTAAACGCAAAATATGTTATTATCAAGATATTATTATTATTAATATCTCATAATATAATATTAATGTATATTAATAATATATATCATATATAAATATTAATAAATATATAATAAATTCCAAGATTCCAGATTCCATGTTTTACAACTTACCATACTCAGTCTGTATAGCCTCTTAAAAAGTGGTGTTAAGTTAATACTAAGAACTGTAAATTAGTGAATGTGTGTAAATCTGGGTCAAGTTGATTGATACTTTACAGTAAAGTTCTATAATTATCAATGTAATTTATCTTCAGTTCACACCAAATTTAGAAATATCGTGAAAACATCGACTAATTAGCACCTGTTGTAGCAAGTGTCCGGATGGCGAATTCTCTATAGAAATATATATTGTATAGGATATTGCATGCAGTAAAGAATCTCGTTATCACTAATCCGAAAAATGATACAATTCTCCCACAACGACGGCTAAATCGGCTGACGGGTTCATTGCATTTCATACAGCTTTGTCAAGTTTTACTTCCGCGCCAACAACTATATACGTTAACTTTAACTCGTTTTTAGAATTGACAATACACACTATAGGGACCCCTGGTTATTTACCACCAAACATAGTCTGATTATTTAACCAGGAATATAGTTAACCCAAACAGAGTTATTTTTATAGGTTAACCAGGGAACTGTTTTCAGATTATGTTACTCTGTTTAACGCCATATGCACATTATTTTATTATTCATCGGAAATTGTAAACACAACGTATGTAACTCTGCAACTATTATTGAAATAATCAAGTACGTTTAATCATTATTCTTACAGAGAACGCAGATAATACAGTTTTGAGGGTATTATTCAACAGAGATAAAAAAATCAGTCTGCCTGGTGAACCTCGTCTTCAGGACTATATTTCACTCTGTCAGCAGAGCTCTGTCAGTAAGTGTCATGGATGGAAGGTGATAACAATAAGGAAACCAAAATATGCAAAACTAACTTTTTCATCACCTAACTATACGTCAAGTATCTTATGTATTTAAAATATTTAACACTTTATCATGATTGTTATATGAAATGTTGACGGCTGGATGAAGAGTTTTTATAACATGTGCACTGCTCGCGCGCACGTGCAAATCCTGGATTAGCTGATTAGCTATATAGTTATAAAACATGCAACTGATAAGACACTATATGTCCGATAATAGAGATGAATTAAATTGAAAATTTATGATAATTTAATTTAAAACGCCCTTCGTTCATGTTGGTTTTTTGGCTTATTCTATTCGTGTATTTAAAATTGCCGCTTAATACTTAGAATTACATACCACGGGCTCGACCTATACATGCAAAACCTCAGTTATCTACTAGCAGATAACTGTGTAAATCATGAGTGCATAGCATGTGATTTCCATATTTCCTATAAGCTATTGGCCAATCAGAAGACTCGTATAGTGACCACAATGTATAATAGTAATATAATTATATTATTGAACATTCTTTGCACTTCTATAGGATACATGTTCAATATCAATTAAGAGGAGTTTTTTGTACGTTATTGTTACGCGGTAACACGCACTCAAAACGATCAAGTATATAATATGGTTACGGCTACACTGTAAATGGACGTAATTTGTCATTTAAATGCCTACATATGGCTACATTTAAATGGACGTAATTTGTCATTTAAATGGCAACATATGTCTACATTTAAATGGACGTAATTTGTCATTTAAATGGCTACATATGGCTACATTTAAATGGACATAATGCTAAAACAAATGAGAGTTTAGGTTAAACTACTAAAAAATATAACTAAACATGTTGATGCTGATCAGCAAACTGTACTGAATTTATTAGGATGGGAACTGGGGGGGGGCGATATTCCTATGGTATTCGCCCCCCCCCCTGGTCATGCCTTATGGCTTACAAATATCAATACGACAAAATATTAATACCACGTTCTGGCGTTCTTTTAAAACGCTTAGAAGGTTGATAAAATTGGACGTACTTTAAAAATGAAAGAGCAACCACGTGTAAGTTGTGTAACGTGGTCCTTGTGCGTCCATCCGGCTGAACGGAATGGCGCTTTTCAATATAATGGAACAATGACTATGAGAGTATGAGTCCCTTGTTACAAACGTTTTATAATGTGACCGTTGTGTGTTAAGCCTTGCTCGATTTTTTCTATTTGTTTAACTATTTGTTTTTGACTGACTGATGTGTGAACCGAGTCTTTTGGTTCCTGTTTCGATTAACCTGACAAATCGTATAATTGATACTTGATAAACACGGAGTTTTTAATCTTGTGTTACTTTTTAACCTTTAAAGCTTTTCATTATTTAACGAATTGACTCCGCCACCAACAACAAATGATAGTAACAACGTAACTCACAAGTCTATTAATAGACACGTAAAACAGACCATTGAGAAATAAAATGCCGTTTGACAAGCTGTTGACCCAAGCGAATAATAATTCTTACAGAAAGCAACCTTTGAACCCTCACCTTTTAAACTTGCGCAGCTACGGCACTACGCCAATAATTCACTTGTTTTCTATAATAAAATTTGAACCTCAGCTTTTAAACTTGTGTCACTAGTTGTGGCCTTTTACTGTAATATATGAACTCAGTTGCTTCTAATCTTGATAGCTTTAACAATTTATGCTTGGCGGGGACTTCAATACCCCCCATTGTTTTTGCGATATTACCCACCAATGCTTTGCGGGAAAAAAACTTAAAAACTTAAATTTCTCTGTTGGTGTATACCGCCTCCTCCGCAGGCCCTTCGTTGGGCACAGTGCAGTGCAATTGCAATCTATATAGATCAGTGGCTGTGATGTCATTGCCGGGCAGTGCATGATGGGATATTGAAATATCATATTACGTGCGGGGACTTCAATATATGCCTTCTCAGTAAGCAATTTTACTGAAAAGATTGACTTTAAAATTCTCCTAACATGCATTCAGTGACGTCACGCGCATGCTTTTAGTCCTTTTACCCTCACTTAAATTTTTAAGCGGACGAAGGAGCAAAAACAATATAAATTTTTTATAAAATTGTGATGCTAAAGTTGCGAAGAAACTGTTTAAAATGCCAGGGGGGGGAACCCAGTGATACACAGACTAAATTGCTAATGTTTTTCAGCATCTGGGCTGCTGGATTTGCCATGAAAGACGTTAAATAGTAGGTTTCGTCGTGTTGCTCAGATTAAAATTTTTGAAATTATTCACTATTGTATTTTTTGCCTTTCGCCGAAAATTATAACATATCTTAGCTGTTTTTATCAGGAGCATTGAAGGGACTTTCTAAATCATTTATGTTCAGTTGTTGTTGCCTTTTGCTATGTTTTTGGTATTCCTATATCTTTTTCTCGGTTTTTCGCGGCTATTTTGCAAGCTTTTGCCCAAAACTTGTCGAGATAAAATGACAAATTCGACGAATACCAAGCCGGTTAATTTTACAGATTTTACATTTTGGCCTATTCCTTCTTGCTTTCGGATAAAGTTTGTATTTTAAAAGCTCTATAGCTTTGTTTATATATTTTGCCTAAAAAGCAGAGATGAAGCGGGGCAAACCACAGTGCATTATTGCATCACCAATAAATTAGCCAATCAAATTGTCTGTTATACCCCATTTATATTAAAATTGTTTATAAATAACATGCATGCAGATATAAACCAGTTGCAGAATCACTGGAGCATAGCATTATGAACTATGAAGTCGAGGCTATATGCATGTATATTGTTACGCTCCACTAATTCTGTAAACGGTCTGTATATATATATATATATATATATATATATATTTATTATATACACAAGGTCTGGATATGAGGTATTCTGCAATCTGGTTGGTTCTCTACTAGCAGGATATTAGCTCATATCCTGCTAGTAGAGAAAAACAAAATGGCGGCTCAAACTGAATTTCCGACGTTTTGCGAACGAGAAAACAGCAAGTTGTTCGGTTTTAATAGCCTTTACAAGTTTAAAAATACAATGAAAAAACTCTCTCAAATTGTTTACAGGTTAGCAAATTAATTTTTAAAATTTAAAATAGTTAAAAATATATATTTTTGAAACAATAATTGGCCGAAAGAGCGAAGATAAAAACATAAACAAAATAGAAAATTATTGAAAATATCCGAAAAGCAAAGTCTGTAAATTCAGACCTTGTGTATATAATAAAACAGTTATTCCACTCACTCTCGTCGAATATGAGCGATAGCCGATTCGGCACTACGCGCATCATCGACAGGGCCGCAGAGAGGGGGCAGGGGTTGGCAGGGTGGGGACCTTAACACTCCCTACAAAGGACGACTCATCCAAATATATTTACTCCCACCCTCTTAGACTTAGTCCTCGTACTGGCACGGGTACAACTATTGAAACTTATTAACAATAAGACTAACACAGACAGATCAGTTTTACCAACAGTAAAAGAAACAGCTAAGAAGATCCACAAGATCTGACAGTACTCATTAAAGCTGATGGTACCATTGTTATTTGGAGGAACAACTGTGTCGAACTTCAACATATGCTAGATCGTACTTAGTTCGGTCAAAAAGAGTATGGAATGTGCTGCTTAAGGAAATACGAAGAAACACAACATTTGTCTCTGTCTTCTTTCAAATCTCTATTGAGAGAATATTACCAGAATGCACGAACATGGAAGACACAAGAAGAGTGTGACTCTGCCCATATAGTCTCCTGGTTCTTCCTTCTTGCTTTTTTTGGGGATTTTTAATTATGACTCTTTCTGCCTTTTATATGTTTTTTTGTACTGTATATCTGTCCGTCCGTTTGTTTGTTTGTTTGTTTGTTTGTTTGTTTGTTTGTTTGTTTGTTTGTTTGTTTGTTTGTTTGTTTGTTTGTTTGTTTGTTTGTTTGTTTGTTTGTTTGTTTGTTTGTTTGTTTGTTTGTTTGTTTGTTTGTTTGTTTGTTTGTTTTGTTTGTTTGTTTGTTTTGTTTGTTTGTTTGTTTGTTTGTTTGTTTGTTTGTTTGTTTGTTTGTTTGTTTGTTTGTTTGTTTGTTTGTTTGTTTGTTTGTTTGTTTGTTTGTTTGTTTGTTTGTTTGTTTGTTTGTTTGTTTGTTTGTTTGTTTGTTTGTTTGTTTGTTTGTTTGTTTGTTTGTTTGTTTGTTTGTTTGTTTGTTTGTTTGTTTGTTTGTTTGTTTGTTTGTTTGTTTGTTTGTTTGTTTGTTTGTTTGTTTGTTTGTTTGTTTGCCAAATAGTCGTTAATAACTTTGCTATAGTACGTAAGCTTATTTGTTTTCTGTTCGTACGATATTTAGTTCGATGTAATACATGTAGTGGACACACAGTAACAGTTAATGGGTTCCACGCCTGAGAGGTAAAGTGTAAATAAATAAATAAATAAATAAATAAATAAATTTAGATCCACATGACAAACAGCATACACGTCTTAGTTTCAAGCGATGGATTGCGCATGCGTAATGTTTCTTAGCCGTTCAAAACCTCTTAAAACACTTAAAACATCAAATCCAAAGAAGGAAACCATAGATGACGAGTAATGTTGTTTTAGTAACTAAAGATGTTTCTATGTTGATTTATAAGTATCTTAATTGCTAAGTCAGGTATTTTATTGATTGTTGCTAAGTGCATGTATGTTTGCATGACGTCGAAAATGGGAATAACGGAAAAAAGTTAAACAACAATCAATAATGGTCAATTATTATAGTATTATATAATAGATCTATATGATATTATTGACTGTTATTGATCAGATGAATGAAGCACTACCATTAATCAGATTTTTTTAGGAAACCCATGCATAGAGGTTTTCGATTCAGTTACAGATATTACCGTATTACCAAAACCGCGGATATAGCCATGTATTGTGTCAAAACCTTTAGGAATGCGACAGTGCTACTGCATTCCTACGCCTTTTGCTGCTAAACTGTCAAACTATTATTAGCTAATCTCAGCATAGCTAATCCCAGTATAAAATCCTTGCGGACCATCAGACGTCGCCATTCGGCCCATTCCCAAGCTGTTGATTACGACAATAGACTAGTAATGTAGTCACTACTCCCTTTTCGGACTACTACCGTTTTCAAGACATTGGCCTGGATACTTATTTTTCTTGCTTTCAAATATCTTCTTCGAGTGACAGATCGAAAAATGCCGGTCAAAATAAATCAAAATTACGCTTGACGTATTTTTAAACTCGACCATAAACCAGACAAGTGATATTTTGTTGTCTCTTGCAATCTGGATACGCACAAAAGATACTTGTCATATTAACCATATTAACCATATATGTACAGTAGTTGAAGTTCGGAAATATAACAAGGGGATTATATATGAGCTATATTACTCACGCAAAGTTCTCTTTACACAAAACGCAGCTATATACGTGGTCTAAACATTGAAACCTAACCCAAAAAAGTTACATTTCACATTGAGATTGAAACTGACTAAAAACGTCTTGCTGATTTTGTCATTTGGTATATACAGTTTATTTTATTATAAATACGATTAAAACGTAAAATATTCGCACAATGTCTTGAAATGCCTACTATAAAATCAAACAGTGACAGGTATTGAATTAACCATGCAAGCTTGGCGCACCTTAAACCAAACAACGCGAAGCTCATTTTCGTATAATAGAAAACCTAATCTCAATCTGGAAATTTAGGATTCTTAGAATTTGATGTCTTTCTCCAAAACAGAAGTAAAACTTGCCTAACCTCTTTGATATTGATAAGTTTAGATGAGCAACTAAGTAACACTTAACCTATTACCCTATTACATGCGTTAAATATGTATCACAATTGATAGGGTTACAGTTACAGATATTACCTATTATTATATTTTATTATTAGATGGAGAAAATGGAAAATTAAGACTTTTCAAAAAACTGAAAATGTAATTGTATTTTAATTTTCAATTTTTTATTGTTGTTTCATGTTTCGCGACTGCCAGATCCATTTAAAAAGGTGCAATTGCATGGTTAACTGTTAAACTAGAAAATGTATTATAGGTAAAACAAATTGGTTTTGAAAAATATCTTCCGTCTTTACAGTCCAAGAATTTGAACTGAATATCGTCAGGCTATTACAGGCTATTATACCGGTTTCATACAGTGATAGACTCGGTATAAACATTGTGATCTATTAAAAACGAGATTGTATGAGGACGAACGACGGCTATTTAATGTAATGCAGCATTAATACAAAGCTGAGCAATCTATATATAGTTAAATTATAAATCACTACTCACTAGTTTATAAAATAAATTTTTCGTTCTTTTCATTTAATTATTAAGATATTTTTACGAATATGGCCATGCAAGACAAAACAATTATGACTCTATTTGCAAAATATATAGTTATGATGTTCTGACAATTTTTGCCGAAACTCATTATATTAAGTAGGCTATCATTATTAGTTTGTTCCTAACCGAATGCTTGTGTTTTTTTTTATGTCATCTATACTGAAATTGGTATTGATGTACGGATTAAATTCGGTTTGACACACGCACTGTAAAGTTTAGTACCTATAATGAATCCCACTGAGTTTAGTTGTTTCATGTTGAATGTGCGTGCAACAGAAAATCTTCGAAAAAACGAAAATATTTTTCTCGCTTTCTTCTTCACTTAAGAAAGGAACAATTATTGTATCGTTGTAGTGCAATAATCGATTGCAGATTAAAGATGAAATAAATAAGTTTCAGGATTCGCATCGCCATATATAGCTTCGAGGCCTCAAACCCATAATATCTGGTATGTATAATAAAAACCTAATTGATGACGGACAATGTTTTAATGTAAGAAATGCGCTAAATCGCGCGCAATTTATGCGAGAGTTATATATTCTCGAATTTCTAATAAAACATTGCAACATCAGTGGACAGTGCATCATGGTAACCATTAGTCATTACTCTATATATAAGGCAATGTCCGTGCGAAAGTGGAGGTATATCAAGTAGTGTACGTGCTTTTTATCGAAAAACTCGCAATTATATGACCACTCACAACTACATGGCCACTGGAAAAGAGTGTAATTATAATTTGACCCACGAACGACACTTTTGAGTTCATTATGACTGTCATGACTATTTTGAATTTATATTGTATAAGGGCTATTATATAGAAAACCGGTGAGATCTTGAAACAGGCGAGATCTTGCTTGCGCGCATGAGACTGTGCACAGGCTAAGAAGCTGACAGCCGGAGAACATTTCTCCATATTTAAAACACTCACTATTAAACAATAACATGCACGCAGTCGATCACTCAAGGCATATATAGGCATAAAAATATTATAAAGTGTATCGCACACAAGTGTATAACGATATATAACTGATACGGTAGATAAAATTATAGACTAGTATAGGAGATAGGAAAAACAGCATACCTTTATCAGAGCTTTTATAGTTTAATACCAAAACTAGCTTGCCTGTTTCGTTGCTTGAATCCAATTGTCACTTGATTCCAAAATTTGCAGGTAATTGATCTGTATATCTAATAGCAACTTGGTGACGAACGATTTCCTTATAATATGCTGTCTTCTTGAGTCAATAATAATAATATTCTACCGCAATGTAGAAGAAACCAAAGAGTTCTCGATAGAACCACTCTTTTTTCAAAATGAGTCAATGACGTAAAACGTCACCGACCTTGCTAAAGTAAATATGTCTAAAATGAACTTGCGACATTAATCCTCTTAACGAGTGTTAATCATATTGAGTAATGAAAGAAAATATGCATGTCTGTTGTGTATATTGGAAACTATAATATATGGTAACTGGGAATTCCATTCTGTACTTAGACAATATATAGTATATAATATGCCAGCCAAGCTGCCGAAGTATTGATGAATATACAATAGTTTAATTACAACAAGATTTCTGAGAATCACAAAATATGCAAGTATTAAATCTTAATTACTATAATTATTTTTTATATTTAATAAATAAGTACTGTTGTAGCGATATAGAGATACTAGGCGGAAAACGTAATTTGAAAATGAATATTAATGTGCAGCAGACAATTTATAGAGAAAATATGAAGGTCTGTTGCTAATGTTTCGTTGCTTACATCGCAACATCATCCGAGCTTTGAGGGATAATAACACATGCACCCATATGTTTGTTTTTATTGGTAATAACACGTACACATCCAGATCCTTTTGTTGACCATATGGTGACCATCTCATCATATTTGTTGTCTTGTTACCCAGAGACTGAGTACCTAATTTCAATGAACACACTGCGTTTTCTTCAGGCTCTTAGTTAATTGCTGTACATATCAGTAGCATTTTTATAGCCAGCGGTTTGGAAAGAGATATATGCATCCCGCCCCGCCTCCACACACCTCCTCCCCCTGAATTCACATAAAGCGACTGGGTACGAGACACGGATGAATTTAACCGGCAATACCAAATCAATTTGGTCCAAATTCGAATCTGAATCTTTTAAATTAATCTGTAATATGGTTTCAAAAGGATTTGAAATGGAACAAACATGTTGAAAAGACCACTCGTAAAGCATCTAAAAATCTCAGTATATTGCCTAAGACAATGCACAAGAGCGAACTTATACCAGTTGAAGTGGGTCAGTTTAACAGTCTACTTAACCAAAATCAGACCTATACTTGAATACTGTTCGCTGGAATGGGGCGGTTGCCACATTATTTAAAGGATGAATTGGAACGCATGCAAAGGAGGAGCCTGCGAATTATTGGCCTCCTGCATAACTACCTGACAACTCTCGGAGAGAGAAGAAGTGAAGCCCCGTCGAGATACCTTCATACAGTTACAAATACAGGTGACCTAAATCATACTTTTTTCTTAACTTAATTCTTAAATGATTAGCTTTACGTACCTTTTATAAATTTTTACAAACTTAGTTTCTTCAGATATCTAATATTCTCCAAAATTCAAAAAATGTAATTTCTGATAGTGTAATATAATTGCATGCAATTCGTTATTGTTGTAAATCCATTGTATTAGTTTAAATCTTTAGTGAATCATTATTATTATCACATATTTCAAACGTTTATGGGGCCGGGATGTTTACTCGATCCACTGATTTAGCGATGTCTTTAACTTTAAGTCGTAATTTTCCCTCAAGACATGATAACGATAATGGATATGATTAGTGACTTTCTCAGTTCTAAATCCTCACTATTAGTATGTCTAAAAAGTCCCGAGGTCCCCGACGTAATAAAAATAGATGTAATGATGTAAAAATGATTAAAGTGACACACAATCTAATGATGTCCATTAAGCACTTGATTCATGTCTTTGAAGGCTCCATAGAGCGTGGGAATGATATATCTACTTGCATAAAAAATTGTGCATGAATAATGTTGTACCATGCCTTATATTAGCCTGTGACTGTGCCCATTCAAAACATATTTCTTTATTTTTGTATTTAAATACTTTTTTATGTACTACTTTAAAATATGAGCATGCAGCGGTGTTTTATCAGATATAAACTTGAGTCTGCATGAGATACGAAGCGAAACCGGGCAATATAGTATCTTTAGGGGCGGACCATTAGAAAATGGGGGAGGGGGGGTGGCAATTTCAGAAAAAAAAATCGTGCAAGGTCAGTTCAGAGGGGAAAAAAATCTTGCAGAAACCCAGCGTGGGAAAAAAATATCTTGCAAGTTATTAGACCAACATATATTTAGGTAAAGTTATAAACCTCAGAGAATAGTAAATCAATGGAAATATATAAACGTAAAAAATTATACATAATGTAGACTGTAGTTATATTAAACATACACATCTCAGTCTAAAATATTCAGTTGTACTGTCTTAAAATAACCTGTCCTTATAAATGTACCTCCTTGGGGTGGATCCGTAAATATACCATTGTATGGTATAAGAACATTGATTAACACGTGCCCCATTGACAACTTTTTAGTGATTTTATATAGTCAACACAAGACGAGCCCTGCTTTTGGACTTGAGCTAACCCAATCCACGGAGGCGTATGCGAGCGTGCTTATGAAGGTTTTTGATTCATTTGACAACGGTAATTTCGGCGAAGGAAAGTTCTGGTGGTTACAGCAATTCGGGGGACGTTTTGATTTCCGTAACAATGCACGAATAGACGTTTGGGGAAACGAAGAGGACTTATTTGTTTCACGACTGAGTCGCTCATTTCAGTCGTGTTTTCGGAGTCATTGCTCTTCCCCACATTGTCCATCACCCCATCTTGATGTTAACTCCACAGGGATCTGCTTGAGGTAATAAAGAACATACAAGTATATTCTGAATATTTCATGTATTTTTCCATGAAAGTAATACCTTCAAAACTATAAAGTGTATATGAAAAACTTTTTTGTTAGAATAAAGTCAAATTCTCTTATAGCGTTGCCGCAGCCCTCCCAGCACACACAGTTATACAGACAGCCCTGAAAGAATGGCTAGAAACGGAAAAAATCAAAACGACATGCGGCCGATTGTTACCCAGTCTTACACCGCCGAATGCTGATGTGTACTGGAGCTTAACCACACAATTCAATCATTCAACAGGACATGTAATGTAAGTGCATGCGATATGCATCCGGTGTTATTAATAAGATATTAATATAAAACTATATGTGAGCTTTATATACTATTATGAACAGGTCCTAATATTACATGTTTTGTACTGTTAATAATATATATCTTTTACAGCCAGAAACCGCAAGCGTACTGCAACGGTAAAAGGCAGAACTCACGACGAGAATTTCCACAGAGTGCTCCCCCTTTTCTATTCATTTCCTTGGATCTCTTTTCCCGCAAAGGTATAATTCATAGCATGTCGCAGCTGCCTGGTGAACTTCAATTCATTCAACGGAGGTACAAAAGCCTTTTTTCATCTTGACTTATTATAAAATACCAACTATATCCGGCAGGTTTTCATGTATTTTTTATTAATATCTAGGTACATTCTTTGCGGACTAACATTTTGGAAGCCTAGTGGCCATTACCGTGGTGCATTTCAAGTAAACGGCACTTGGTTTTATTACGACGGGTTGTGGGAGCGAAACTATCTTGCCAGATGCCAAGGCCAGCCAGCCACTCCGGAAGGGTTTCTTCTATCACATTGTCTGTATTTATCAGTTTAATAAACGTCTATATCTCGTATTGTGTGTATGTAATGTAATTATATATTCAGTAAACAATATATATAATGGTAATATAAATAGGGCTGTATAATATTAATAAATTATAGTTCACATTCCTTTAAAAAAAAATCGTGCAACACAAGCATGGCTGAAAAAAAAATCTTGCACAACGTTGTTGCAAAAAAAAATATCCTGCCCGAAAAAATTGCCACCCCCCCCTCCCCCATTTTCTAATGGTCCGCCCCTAAAAGGAAATAACCCGCGAGCGAACACAGCAATAGCAAACACGGTAATAGGTAATAGGTAATAGGTAATAGGAAATAGGAAACACGGTAATAGGTAATAGGAAACACGGTAATAGGAAATAGGAAACACGGTAATAGGTAATAGGAAATAGGAAACACGGTAATAGGTAAGGGACGGACCATTAGAAAAGTGATGGGGGGGGGTAAATTTTTTTTGTTTGCATTTTTTTTCCAGGTTGTCAGCTGTGTATGCATGTTTTTTTTAAATATGTCTTCTCGCATGCAATTTTTTTTCCAATACAACTATACAAATGTTAACGAAACTGTTCTCTTGACAAAAAATATCCCTTTAATACACACTGCAAAATTATATCTTTAAGCACCATATATGGACAAGTTTTCTAGGGGTCCAGAGCATGCTGACCCGGAAAATTTTTGAATCTAAATTCTCTGAAATACCATTTCCCGGACTTTTGGGAGAGATTTTACAGAATTCTGATGGTCAGAAAACGCCATTGTAACATATCAGAGGCCCTTGGCCAATGTTTTTGCTCTATAGCCTGAGCCTGGGGCCCCCCATTTGCGGGCCCATTGGGGTTGGTGGCCCCCGGATTCTCCCAGTCCGAGCCCATAGTAGTTACGCCACTGAGGACAGTGGCAGTGTGAATGAGAATTAATTATTAAATACAATAGAAAATATTTTGATAGTATATAATAAAACTACATAAGAGTTACTGTTAACATTGAAAGAAATTGCATATTAATATATTATATATTTTGATATATTTATATTCTGAAATATTCCAAAGATTTAGTTCAATTTTGTCTGATGTACATTTAAAATTAAAGTTCTATTGTTGTTCTGTTTGTTGTTTTTTTTTAAACAAGTCTGTTTGCATGTATTTTTTTTCAAACCTTTTTTGTTTGCATGGATTTTTTTTCTGTTTTTTCCCCACCCTCCCCATCACTGTTCTAATGGTCCGTCCCTAATAGGTAATAGGAAACACGGTAATAGGAAACACGGTAATAGGAAACTCGGTAATAGATAATAGGAAATAGGGAACACAGCAATAGCAAACTCGGTAATAGGAAATAGCGCGCGAGCGAACACAGAAATAGCAAACACGGTAATAGGTAATAGGAAATAGCGCGCGAGCGAACACAGCAATAGCAAACACGGTAATAGTAATAGGAAATAGCCCGCCAGCAAACCAAATAGTCGCCAGCGAACCCACTTTTTCAACACGGAAATAGGAAATAGCAATTACACTTCTGGGCTTCCGTATTTTTATGCTTATACACAAGCGTTGCAGACCTAGATTTTTATATTTCTAATATTAAACTTACCGTGAATTTTCAGAATTTGTGCTTCGTAAAGTTCCTGTTCGTATTTGATCTCTACTTTCGCACCTTCGTATAACGTTTGGTTTAAACCCAGTATTCTTGTTCTAAACCCAGTATTCTATTAATGCACGTATGGTTTTATTGATCTTCTTCGAAGAAACCCAACATACATTTTGCCGGGTTGACGAGTAAGCGATCGATACCTCATTTTATTAGTCTGATAGTAATACGGATCGAGTGATATTAGTCTGAGCTCTTCACTTCAGCCGTTAGCGAATTATACTGCAAATTTGAAAATCAAGCGATGAGTCACAGTCATTGAACCGTGTTGAAACACAAAGACTGTTTCCTGGACATGTAAGGTATTCCATTAATATAAGGGATTAAGAGAAGTCGTTTATCCAGAAATTATATGGTAATTATCAATTTATATGACATATCATCATGTGCATTTACTTTGTTTTGGAAAAACAACAAAAACTTGTTGCTGTAAATAAAGTTATATAGTGGCTCGTAGTAATCATGGTATTTTAAATGAAAAATCAAAACCACTATTATATATATTGTAAATGAGCGACCATCTGACTTCGTTTTAATATACTGACGAGTTACGGAGACATAACATTATTCAAATACAGAATTGCATATCAATTACTAATCGGCAATCTTCTACGAGGTAAGTCAGAATTTGAGTAGTAAATGAATGTGTTGCGTGATATTTAACAAATATAAAACATTTTCCGTGCTGATATACAGTTATATCAACACGAGTGGAAATTGGGAAAACCGAGAAATTGTGTGAAAACACGACGCCCGAAAGGCGGAGTGTTTTCACAAAATTTCGAGTTTTCCCAATTTCCACGAGTGTTGATATAACTATATATCAATACGGAAAGTTTTATATTTGTTTTATAATATAGCACAAAGAAATATAAAGAAAGAAATTTTCCAACGTTTCCGTGTTGACATTGAGTTATATCAACACGGCTCTTAGCCAATCAGCGTTCAGAATTTACAAATGCTATATTATAAATACTCGTTGTAGTCGTGATCTCACTGAGTTTAGTATATGTGTCTATATTATATTTATATATAGTTTATGTCTATTTTATACGCTCCAGTATACAGTCATATATACGCTTCAATCGCCACTCAAGTACGCATGATTGCATTGTGAAAGCACTACGCTTACTGCATGTAGTATAACGTATAACATTATAAAATGGTTATACTAAATACTCTAAATGTAACGCTTAGGTTCAATGAAACTCGTTTTCGGATTCAACTTTTTATTCTTTGCTTCTCCTATCAGTGACACTGATCTGTATTCTCACGACAAACTACGAGTATGATGCAAATATAAGTTCGTTTTTCCGATTATGTTACGATGACTGCGTCCAAGCGGACGCAATTTTTAACTGGAGGCCAGACGCGGGCGCTCTGGAGGCAGTACGCGGGCAGAGTGGACGCAAGACGCGGGCGCTCTGGAGGCAGGACGCGGGCAGACGCGGGGCAAGTTATTTCTTGGCAGTACTGTACCTCTATAGCGTATTCAGCGTTTGGCTTGAGTATGCTTATCATATAAACCGTACGGATACGCACAACATTTTTAAGCATGCTTAAAAATATTTCTGTCTCGCCGGACCTCGCCGTATGCGATCGTGCTTGAAACGTATACAACCTATGCCTAACTTACCCCTAGCGTATGTCAGCGTATACCAGCGTATGAGTGATATTTTTCATACGCTAGCATACGCTAGTACGATATGCAATTGCGTACGTGACAGGGAACGCAACAGGGCCTTAAACTAGGTGTATTTAAACTTTATTTGGTTGTAAAGCCTATTGTTAAATAAATTCAGTTCAATTCTATAAAAACTGACGGTCAAGCTTTACAGCTCTCTATATATAAATGAACGACTCAGATTTTATGGGAATGCCATGCACTAACCTGTAAAGGCCCTGTCACACTATTGTGTATCGTACTAACGTATGCCAGCGTATGAAAAATATCACTCATACGCCGGTATACGCTGACATGCGCTAGGGGTACGTTAGGCATATGTTGTATACGTTTCAAGCACGATCGCATACGGTGGCATACGCTGGCATACGGCGAAGCAGAAACATTTTTTTGAGCATGTTCAAAACTGATTTTGTGCGTATTCGGACGTATGCTTTATACGATAAGCATATGCTCTAGGCACACGCTGAATATACGCTAGAGGTACGCTAGATGTACGGTGATCATACGCTGGCATTTCAAAGGATTTTTGTGCGTATGAAAATTATTTCATTAATTTTCATACGCTTCTCATACGTTTCTCTCATACGCAATAGTGTGACAGGGCCTTAAAGGGATAGTCTAATTAGGTGTCGGACGCGCGGCCGAACGATCTGCATGGAGAATAACTGGCGGCGCGGTCACTCGTAGCCTGCTCGCAGCCCGAAACGTTTACGTTTCAAATTTTCGGGTGGGGGCTGCGAGCAGGCTAAATCTCAAGACCCGCATGTTTATATCATGATTGACTGATTGAGCGCTCTTTGCATGCGTGAAACGACTGGGATCAGGCCTTCAAGTTTGGCTTCATGCTCAAATATGCGGTTGGAGGTAGCGTCCCAGTTATATTCATTTCAATGATAAATGGTTCGAAACCCAGCCACGGCAGGCAAAGTTTTCTGCTTGCGTGCTGTCTGGAAATTATGATATATCCGTCACTCGAGAACATTTATATTATATATATATTATGCTTCTGTAACTGTAACTAACTCATTTTGAAAGAAATTGAAATAAATAATGGCAGGGAATTGCTGTCCTTTGGGATAGCACCAAAGGTGGATTTTCATTTATTTAAAAGGAGGGGTAAAGCGGCACCACTCAGTGAACTTCGGCAGGGGTTGGACGTTTGGGTTAAAGCCTTTCACACAAACTAGGAGGGGTGAAGCGAAATTTTGGTGGGTTGAACACTTTATTAGAGGGGTTAAGGAGATTCTAGGGGTGTTAACCCCCCTACCGCCAGTAAATCCGCTCATGGATAGCACTTCACCCTGTGACGACTGTTACAGGTCGTAACCTAATAGGTCGCACTTTACATGACCTGTTCCATAAAAGTGAGTACTCTGGCATTACCAGCTACTAGTTGGGCCGTTTCATACGCCGTACTTCACCGGTTCCGAATTCAATCAATTTAGTACGGCATTTGCGTGAATTCAGTACGTATTCTTTTGCCTTGAGTTGCCGAACGTAATTTGGTTCAAATGTCGAACTTGTACCGTAGCTAATTTTTGAATTGAAGTCGGCACATATGAAGTACGGGTGACATAACGGGTCTTCAGTATGTGTATGAAAGTGAAACGGGTCTTGGTCCTTCAATCACTTTCAGAAGTTGTTGGGACACATGTAGATTTAGCTTGTAAGTGGATCATTACAGTTTTTACACACAATACCACTCCCCTCCCCACACCCCAATCAATGTTGCTTCAACCAAAACACATCAAACCTGACGAGAAATGGGACACACCATTGAACAGGGGGCGGGGGGGGGGGGGGGGATTGATGTTTGTTGAAATTCAAAGGTTTTGCCGTAGCATCCGTCCCAAGACTTTTGAAACTGATAATTGTTGGTCTTGGTCACCAGTCCAACTAGGTAATTAAGCATGGTGATTGCTAGATAGTATACTTCAAAATAAGGTTTCCGTTTTTATAACGTAGAAAAAACTATCCTACGGCAAAACTAAACCCTAACCCTAATACTAAACCTAACCCTAACCCCAACCTAACCCTAACCTAAACCCTAACCTAACCCTATCTTATTATGAATAGAATAAAAACGGAAATCTTATTTTGAAGTATACTATCTAGCAATTGCCAATTAAAGCATGCCAAATATACTATAATTGCAAATGATTTATATGTTTTGGGGTAGTTCATAATTAGTTGTCTTATGAGTTATGGTTTCTGTCAACTGGTTTCTGTAAAAATATGATTCTTTAATTTGTTTTTTTTGAATGTGTTATAGGAGTTAATGTCTTATTCTGCTCACTGTCGTCGTAAATGGCTGATATGGCACTCGGTGCCACCCACCTCGTTGGTGCTAAATAATTGTTTTAAAAATATTTCTGATGAAAGACCTTTGAAAAGACTTCTTTAATATGTGTTCGTGGGTGTTGCACTTTCATGTCAATTATTCATGTCATTCATGAATGCTTGAAATAATTTCCGATCAATATCGACGAGAATGTATCGATGCATTCTCGATCAAATTAGGCACTAGTCTCAACAGTATGCGCGATCAATGATATGTTATATTCTCAGTGTTTTGTAACATTGTTGTTATGATTTGCGACTTGTGGGTATAAAACTGTGATGTAACAATTATGGTCAATAAGGGAAAGTATTTTATAACGAGCAGTAGACATCAGAGTGCATAAACAGAGAAAGTCAACACAATGTTTATCGTCAAATATAGCTATGAATTCCTTACTTAAATATTATTGCGACGTCAAAGGATATGATGAATGAATCTAATACAAGGAAGCAAGATGGAGGCGAGTCTTTCGACCTTACGGATTGGCTCACAAACGATGTCAAATTATCCCAATATCGAGATTCATTTCATGAAAATGGCTTTGAATCACCTTTAGAGTGTTGTACCATTGATGAAGCGGCACTTGATGCATTAGGGGTTGTGAAAATCGGACATCGAAGGCGATTACTCGTGTCGTGTCAGAAGCTTGCAGACAAGTGGGGATTATCATCACAAGATCTCTCGAAACCAAAGAATCCAAGCGAAGCAAAAGAACAACAGACTATTTCTACTAATGTTCAATCACAGGATAACGTAGAACTTCCTCCAGTGTTGCCTCCGAAAAAGGGTAAGAAACCGAAACCAGCTCCGCCTGCCAGAAATATGGCCGAACAGGAAGTAAATATCGACAGCGCCATAGAAGGCGAAAATTCGAATGTATCTGCTGAATTTAGTCACGGCAATTTGAACCTTGAGGTGTCCAACTCCACAAATCCCGACTCAAATATATTACAAACTGAAAAGATAAAGCCTGCTGAGAATACCAATCATGGGGGAGATACAATACAAGAAAGTACAAATAGTGAAACCATTCTCTCGCCAGGGCTTCCACCTGGCAATGAAATTTCAGAATACGAGGCTATTTGGGAGGCAAGTGAAGGGGAACCCTTACCTTTGAGCCCTGTTCAACCGGCACCAAATAATCAAATGGAACATGTCGATAATAATGCTAACTTGGATATTAATACAGCTGGAAAATTTAATATTAATAATGATGAGCAAAATAAGCAAATTAATGAAGAGGTTAAACAGCCTGATAGCAGCACAAATATACCTGGGCCACCTCCTATCCCACCACGTGCTGACCTAGAGGATCCTGTAGAAATAGAACCACATAAGTGTGTTAATATTGCAAGCACAGACATAGCAAATGCAGTACCAGAAACAATACAACCAAGCTCAGCTCTGCATGAGAGTAAGCCATCAGATTTGACACCTAAAGAAAATACTGCAACACCAAAAAAGAAAATAGCACCTGCAAAACCACCACGTAGAAACAAATATCAACCACTTTCGATGCATATACCACATAGTGAAGCTGCAGAGTTTGTTCCACAACCACGAAGAAGTGTAGGTAGTATTGATCAAACTGTGAAAGCTCATGATGATGTCATTTATGAGAATGAGTTGTTTACAAATCAGATTGCAGAGCAAGTTGAGAAAAAAAGTGAAACTGCAGCAGAAAAGAAATCAATCTTCGATTGTGTACCAACTGTAGAGATTCCGGAATTTAGTGAAAACATATATGGTAATGCGGAAAATTTCCAGAAAGCACCCTTACTGCCCACACTATCTGCACCTGAACCATCAGGAAGTGAGAAAAATAGAAAACCTATACCTGTGCCAAGAGCTAGGACTTTATCAGGAAAAACAAAAGTGGAAGCTGTCTATGACACAATTTCAGGTAAAAAGTATACCATCATTCTTTTGCAACTATAAAGTTACAAATAATTTAAACAGTAATGGACATTTTTATGCTGATCATGCAGTTAATCATGTTTAAGTTGCTTCATGCTGATTGAATAATGCTAATTTGAGAAAACATCCACACCTCCATCATGGAGGAATTAATACATGTTAACCCATTTTGCGATGGCATAAAGTGCATATATGAATTGAGTGCATACTACTTGATTATCTCTGGAACTATTTACTCTGTTGTCATGCAACATATACAATTCGATAGTTAATGAATTCTTTTTCAAACCTTTAAGTGGCGCAATGCACCCAGCCAGATGCGCCCCACTTTGTTATTTACTCTGTCTAATGCCAGACAATTTTACTTGTCAGGGGGAGAGTGCTGCCACTCAGTGGGTTAATACATGTATTGCCAAACATATCAACCTCCTGAAAATTAATTTGCATAAAATGAAAAATACCTTCAAATGTAACAATTATTTTAGAGAAAAACCCAGATTCCAAGTGCAGCATTCAAAATTTGGAAATAGTATAATATAAGGAATTTTTGACGCATAATATAAGGAATTTTCTTGGCTAGTTTCAATGTTATAGGTGAATAGTTTCAATGAAAATCTGATAAGACGAATAAATAAATAAATACCTCATGAGGAATCGATTGGTGGTAGATTTTAGCCAATAGGATGCAATAATCCCAGGCATTTAATGATTTCTGAAGTACTCCAATTTAATAATACAATCATATGAGATGCCATCACTGTACACAACATGATTTCTACAAAAATAGGTATTCAAGAAGCTTATGTTTTACTGTATCCTTATTAAATTTGAGTAGACTTTTTAATGAGAAATCCAATGCTGCTACTGTATTGCTGCCTCTACAGATATTTTTTTGACTACACAGAAATACACTGCAGGTAAGCTGTTGAACAAATGTCCTTAACTCTATAAGGGGCATGAGGTACTCTGTCTAATGCCAGATGGTTTTTCTCCACAAGGGGAGAGTACTGCAATGAGTTAACTAGTTACAGTAGCTGTGGTTTGTGAACAAATATGCAAGATTCAAATAATTTAGACAGGCATCTGAGTTATTTGGACTTGGCATGCACAAAACCAAAAATATGGCTCAGCAAAGTCATCTGTTTATGCACTCAGGCGGCAGATGGATTTTATTACAATTATTAGGCATTTGGTGTCAATGAGTTGGATACTTATTATAGAACATAAAAATATATTTACTTGAATTATTGTATGAAACTATTTTTCAATTTATTGGTTTTACACAGAGCACTTAATTTACCGGCAGGTACAAAACGCAGGTTGCAGGTTGGAATTTTGCAGGTTGGGAATTTTGCAGGTTGGAATTTTGCAGGTTGGAATTTTGCAGGTTGGAATTTTGCAGGTTGGAATTTTGCAGGTTGGAATTTTGCAGGTTGGGTATTTTGCAGGTTGGAATTTTGCAGGTTGCCAGGAACTTTGCAGGTTGATAATGCAAACTTAAAATTACACCACTTTTTTAGTATTCTATAGTATAACTTAGTTGTGCATTTATTGTAGTCTGACTCCTTGTCGGCGCTTTTGATATCAACTAATCAGCCTACCCTGTTGCCATGTTCTTAGCCTCTGCTCTAAGGCTAGTGGCCATCACCCCCGTAAAAACATTAAAAATGACCAGATTAGCTTGGACCTACAGGGAGACAAATGTTTTGATTGTTGTGAGGTGCCTACATGACCTGGCGGCATTTATACCAGAATGTTGTTAAAAGTTAACTAACTCTCGAGTAATGGTGGGTGCAGAGGAGAGACACCTCATTCAGGCATTTTCTGAACTGCCACCACGTCATGTAGGCTCCTCGCAACAATTGAAACATCCATCCCCCTGAAGGTCCAAGCCAATCTGGTCATTTTGAATGTTTTCACAAGGGTGATGGCCACTCCTTAGAGCAGAAGTTAGGAACATGGTAGCAGGATAGGCTGATATCAAAAGTGCTGACAAGGAGTCAGACTGCAATAAGTACACAATTAAAAAAATATACTAGAATACTTTATAGTGGTGTAATTTTAAGTTTGCATCATCAACCTGCAAAATTCCTGGCAACCTGCAAAATTCCAACCTGCAAAATCCCCAACCTGCAAAATTCCAACCTGCAAAATTCCCAACCTGCGAAATTCCAACCTTGAACCTGCAACCTGCGTTTTGTACCTGCCGCTTAATTTACACATATTTCTTAAGTTTATATTATCATGGATTTATTGAGCTCAGGCATTAGATGATAGGGGAAGTGTGGATATTTTTTGGAATACTCAATGATTCACAGAGTTTATCAAAGCCTTCAATTGCTGAGTGCATGGTAATTAAAAATGATAGATATTCAGCAAATTATAGGTTGTATTGTGTAAGATATCATACCATAAATACTTTGTCAAGACCCTGCTTTGCCAAAAATCCCCACTCACATAACTAATTTTAGAGGAAGAAATTTATTTAGCCTCCCTTTGCAACAAATAATGAATGTATACAGATGAGGTTTGTTAATTGATCCAAATAACGTGAAATGTTCATTCATGCTAGTTTCTATATTCTATAGTATTCTGACTGCTAAATGAATCAATTTCTTTGTATGTTTGTGTGCATGGTGAGATAATTAAAATCCTTTTGTTTTGTGGAAATATTTGGACATATAGATTCATTTGGCAAAGCAATTTATTTGCTCAAAATATTTGCTAATCAGTCATATATTAATATAAGGGGTTCATATGGCGTGCTGACGTGCTAAGCTTATGGTGAAACTTTATCAACATAAACTTTTTTTATACCAAAGTAACCACTAGGCACTAACCTGCACGAGGAGCGGGATGATAGGGGCGGGGGACTTTGGGTCACGTTAGACACATTTCGCTTGAAAAATCAGGCGTTTCACTTTCACATCTAAGAAATTAAAAGTTAACCTTTTCAGTCGAAAATTAAAAAACATTTTTAAGGGGCCTATATTATTGTACCCCGGGCCGGAGCCATAGATATCTTATATACACTGGATAGTGTATCTAATTATTCTACAATTTAAAAATTGAAGCCGTGATTGCAGACACAGGATATTCCCATGAAATGAGAAGATTCGTATGTTTTCTATTTCTTAAACACGGAACTTAAATATTACGGTAAACCTATTCCAAATACATTTTTAAACTATTCAAATGATGAAAATTATTGTTGTTTTTTAAGCGTTTATTTATATATACATAAAAAAATAGTTGGTTAGCGTCCTTAGCTAGCTTTTGCAAAAAAGTGGGCGGGCAGGCGCTTTTTTTTTAATTTTTACTAATTTTTAACGCAAAGTTTTAGGTCCGAAACTGGATTTTCTTGCGCAGTGCAGATATTTTTTATATATTTCAAAATATGATTCATACCGACATTTTCGCACGCAATTTCGCAACTTATTAACACAATTGACTACAGTCAACAGAAATACTACATATATCAGAGCCCGTTGATCAATAAAAGTTGGGTTTTTTTAAAATAAAAAATAAAAAAAATCCTGAGCGGGGCCTTTTTTGCGGGCGGACGAGGACGTTAACCAACTATTTTTTTTTTATGTGGCCTAATAGCGAGTGGGAAACACCAACATGGCCGCCATCTATTCAAATGGGGGTAAGAAAAAGTTGCTGGCCCGCACTATTGTCAGTAAAGAAAGCTTGTGCAGCTCTGCTTACCGTAGTCGAGTTGATTACCATGTTCAGCTGGAGGAAATCGCTGAAATGTGCGGGAGGTCTGTCACTGCGACCCCAGCGGGTCTGAACTTCTCCTAAAGAGAATCCCCGCGCCCTGGCCTCTCACTTGTAGTTATTTGATCACCTTGCAAGGCAGAAGCAGGGCATCTAAAGTTGTGCCGCGCTTCTATGCAGTTGCAAGGCAGAAAAAGTATGTGTGCCCCGTTTCTATATGCAGCTCAAACAAGTATGTGCCCCGTCCCCATATAAAATAAATTTTGCATGGCCCCTAACTCTATAACTTTTATTTTCTATCTTGAGTATTTAATGCCTTTCACAACCCCATAGACAATTTTTACTGTATGTTCTCTTTAACTATAACTTTACCACCGAAATCTCAACATTGAAAGACATTTTACAACCAACCGATATATCTATAAATTATCTAAAAACATGCATGCAGTAAAATTGTTACATCCAAAGCATTGGCATTGCGCATGCCCTTCTTCACGTTCACACTTCTCGCTCGTCCAGTCTTTCTTCTATAAGTACTACCAGCCTCAAATATATTTCATTTGCCGGACAAAAATTACTATAGCATGCAATCACGTCTCACGACTTGGCATGTAAATCACGTTTCACGACACAAAAATCCGTCATATTGCTCACGAAATATATACCCTTTAGCACCATGTGCACGCACGCAGGCAGGTATATATATATATATATATATATATATATATATATATATATATATATATATATATATATATATATATATATATATATATATATATATATATAGAATTAGGTTTCGTTGTTTACAAAAACATTTGGCAGAGTGCTCAATGGATATCCAGAGCATAATTAAATAAGTGCAACGACTCAATAAGGCTAATTTATCTGATGAGTGCCACATCTTGTGGTACGAAACTAATAGTAATAAAGATGCCTAGTGGAATTTGTTGAGTCGTTGCACTTATTTTATATATATATATATATATATATATATATATATATATATATATATATATATATATATATATATATATATATATATATATATATATATATATATATATA
>CACRXK020000725.1:592-69757 GCA_902702795.2 Paramuricea clavata | reverse complement strand
GGGGGGGGGGGGGTGAAAATTCCCCAAAAGAAATTCGTGCAAAGAAAAATGCCTTGAAAAAAAATTCGTGCAGCCATTACGTCAGAGAAAAAAAATTCGTGCATGCAAACAGCAAAGTCATGGGCGTACCGGGCGGGGGGCGGCAGCCCCCCAGTTTGTTGGGCAGTCGGGCAATATTCGCTGAACAGTCGGGCAATTTTAGTTTATTAAAAAAAAAATTGACAAATTCTGTCAATTTTGTGGTAACTTTTGGTATGTGGTATGTCCGGAAAACATTTTTGACCCCTAAAATGGTACGCTGACCGAAATTTTTTTCGCGACGGGGGAGGGAGGTCGCCAAAACAAATTCCGTTTTTTCGGTACTTGTCGGTCAAAATCCGGAAAAGTCGGGCAAATTTCTTTCCGCCCCCCTAAATTTTTCCTTCCGGTACGCCCATGAGCAAAGTACAAGTAGTCTTGAAAAAAAATTCGTGCCGAGGTTAAATGCATTAAAAAAAATTCCTGCAGAGACATGAGACTGAAAAAAAAACTCGTGCCGCAAAAATTTTATACCCCCCCTCCTGGGATTTCTAATGGTCCGCCCCTTATAAGACTATATAACAATAAGAGTTAGTTACCTTTGTTCTATTTTATATGCTTTTGTAATCTAGAACCATAGTAACTAGGCATGTGTGTTATATAAAGTTGTGAATTGGGTATAAACAAACGTTACCCAAATTTGTCTAATCGAGCTAGACTTGGGTCAGTACACGCATTTTCATAAAAATAGCAACCCTTCGGCTAAACAGGATTCTGATTATCATATTGAGCGACATCAAAATCATGGGAGTTTCTGCAAAGTACATTAAACCGATATTACCTGTAGCACTATTTCATGACCTGAACATCGCACAGAGACACTTAAGTAAGTTTTCTACTCACATTGGTCGTTCAGACATGCACTTCCCGCCGTGGGAGCGGCAGATCAAGGTCATAATCGGGAGATTATGGTATTGTGTCAATGTATTGACGAAGTTCTTATTATATTACCAATATATTATATAATTATTAATTAATAACATTAAAAGATATCAGGGTCGTAGACACTGTACTACTCGTTGTAACTGTACTACTGTATGTGTATATTGAAAGTGTATAATTAGTGCAAGTGTAAGTTAAGTATAAATGTAAAGCAATTCGAATTCAAGAATGTTCTGTACACGATCACTTGTATATATTGTAATTATATTTTCACAAAATTGTATATATTCTTTTGAACAAGTTAAAAAAGTTTACTCATGGGTAGTAAATCAGCTTATTTTAACTCTTCAATTACTAGTGTCGCAGATCAGCGAACACGCGAATGTCAACAAAAAGCTAAAAATAGACCCAACTTGGAGATTTATAACTTTTCAGAAAATTGCTTGCAGACGAGTTTTATTCCTGATTACTTAACTTTAGTAGGTATACTTTCAAATTACATGCCTTTTGAACTTCAGATAGGTGCCACTTTTGAGCTATTTTAAGTAAAATATGAGCAATTTTCAGCCTCTCGTCGCCATCTTGAAAACATAGTTTCGTAAAACTATAAAAAAAACCGTATTAAGCAAATAAAGTTGTTCAATCTCCATGTAAACGAGAGTATTAGTGTTAATCTTGCATGTGAATAGTAACTGAAGGGGATAAACGCATCACAACGTTTTTAAAAAATCAGATGAATTCTTGTAAAATTCCCCTTCATTTCCGGTCTGAAAATATTCTCGCAAGGTCAAATTTTAACATGGCTATAACTCCTACAAAACAGAAAGTTGAAACGTTCTGAAAGAAGCTCGATTAATATTGACCAAAGTATAGTTCATATGCAAAATATGAGCTAAATCTATTTTTCCTTCCCCAAACCAGTGAGTGGATTTTACTGAGAGGCCCTCTTAACATTTGGTGAGTATTTTTATATCTTGTAGCGATTCGTTTACACTAGTTCAATTGATTGTGATAGATTTGATCCCATGCATATTAGCATATATGGACATCATAGCCACATATAAAATCTGTTTAATACCGACCTAATCCTTCATATTACAGATGATATTTTTAATAATAGTTTATATAATAACTACAGTGAAACATGCAATTTATGAAATTTAATTGGTCAATAGCCGTGCAGGATCAGGCTATCCTGACTATCCTGCACGAGGAATTAAAAAGCCTTCGCAGGATTTTCGCGGCTTTCTCAAATTATCATTGTTTCACTGTAGTTATTTTATAAAACAATAACATATGGTTTTCCAAGCAGGATAGCGTAATCGATGCACTTGGGATGTTGCTTGACTTTCGGAAAGCGTAAAAATACACTCGCCTGCGGCTCGAGTATTTTTACGCTTTCCGAAAGTCTCGCGACATGCATCCCTCGTGCATGGATCACGCAATCCTGCACGGAAAATCATTCGGTATTCCTTTATTTCTAAATGACAGTATATTTGTTATTATATTTTAGACCAAAGCTCTGAGCAGAGAATTTTGCTTATATTAGGTATATGGTAGCCTATTCAGATTACTTTCGTATGAAGATTCAAGATGCAAACTTAAAAATCGTTATTTAATATGTTTAACCAAATTTCATTCCAATGGTCTGGAACGCCAGGCAAGCACCAATGCTTGCAGTCAGTAGGTGCAGTGGTTTTAGTCTGACTTGATGGGTGCGCATCTTGACGGTAGCTGCTCATTTTGGTTATATCAAATAACTTAATGTTGGATGAAGTACTCGAGATTGAATCTATGACTGCTTGTTCAATAAACAATGAAACAGGATTGTATAACGAATGATTACTTGGAGCAGAGCGTTTGCATTGTCCACCTGTATTCCATTCACCTCCAAAGAAATGGCTTACCTAAATAATCAAAAGTACGACTAGTTAGAACAGCTTTAATTTACAATTTAGTTCAATCCCAACAATTAGCATACCTGTCATTTTAGAATGAATTTTCAAATTACATACATTCATGCCCTCCACATAGCCAAATAACAAATATGAGACTTGGTTGGTTTGGTTGCTTATTTTTTGGTCCCTAATAGTTTATGCTTATTTTTTGGTAGGGCTCTTACCATATACAAAAAGGCCTAAATACCACTATTCGATTCAACAGACTTGCATAATCGTTATCACACATAGATTTTTCTTTGCTAATTTGCTTATATAAGGCTGGTTTACAGGCTGAAATTTTGCATATGTATGTATTCTACGTTTTGAGCCAGATGCACTGATCTCAAAGTATTAGACCGGAGTTTTATTTTGTTTAGTATCTCATGCGAAATACTATACACAAGGGAACTGAAATATGTTATGTTCAGCAATTTATACCTCTGCACATCTCCAATACAGGCGTTTCCCATGAAACTCAGGCTGTCCCAAATAATCCATCACTGTCATAAGAGCTGTGCGTATGGCATTTTGTGATTTTATGAATGAGCTATCATCGCCAGAACTTGCCTGTCTCATTTGCAAATCATGCTCCCACCATCCTCCTGTAGCTAACATTAAAATGTCAAATTCACCTGCACGAGTGGCCCAGGTTGGGTCAACAGTCTGTATATCAAGGCAGGGCACTGTTGCTAGCTTTACTGTTGTATCACTGTCGCAATCCGATTTTGTCTGCTTCACCAAGTAGTTTGAGTTTATGAATTCAATAGTGACATTAAAATCGGGATACCTGAACCAAAACAGTACTAACATTGAAATTGACATACCTTACACATACCTTACACTTACCTATAGAAAGCTTTAGATTATGTTACTCTGTACCACAACGACACGTACAAGAAGTTTAAATCCATCACGCTCTTGCACGCCATATACTTTGCATTATTTTGAACAATGCGAATTATGGTGTGACTGGCGTGCAAGTGCATCCATGAAGAATTTTGTAATCGATTCGTACACTGTTGTAAATACTGTAGTATCCAAATCTAAAGCTCTCTTTGAAACTATACCTGGTCGCAAAGACGTATATGTTCAATAATGTGACCAGGTCAGAGTATTTTTCTGTTTGATAGTTTTACAGCGTGGGCAGCTGTATCATGGATGAATCTCCCTACTGCAAATCGGCACCTTAGTTAGGATAGTTTAACAAAAAGTAAGCATTCATAGAAATACTCATTTAATGGATTCAATGGCATTTAGCTGGGTTCATCATTTGTACAAGCATGTGGTTCAAATTGTTTGCCAGTCTCAGTGAATCATAGACCCTGCTCACAAGTGACAGATTGCCAAAGCTTTTTTTCGATTCTTTCAATGACGTTAATGATTGCAAAGAACCATGCAGAAGCAATCTCACTTTATAATCTATCCTTGCTGTGTCAGCAGAACCAACAGCCGTATAGATATAATTGCATGGCCGGAACTTGTACCAACAGTTTGTGCACATATCATCATCATAAAAAAAATAAACAAATGCTAATATACCTGTATTTGTACATGTGTTCCTCGACCATTTCCTTTTTGTCATAGGGTACGTAAAGCAGACATGCCAGTGACTGAAACATATTCCTTGTTAGAGAATCTCCAACGAACGCGATCTTTTTATTGCTTACTATAGTCAAAAAATGTTTCCTTGTGAATCGTATCCTTTTGGCCTCGCAGCTCTTGTCAATCAAAGCCCATCGGTAACCGAGATAAGGAGAGTCATTCCTGTTACGTTTGCAATTTTGTCTATCATCTACTAAACAATGACGATATCCAGATAGAGCACCTTCACGGTATACTATAGTTGTATCCTGCACCCACTTGCCATTCATCCAATCACAAGTGAGATCAAGTTCTGGAACAGTCCAATAATATAAAATATTCAAGCTGGATTATCCTTGAAGCCTATAGGTTACACGGGAGATAATTTCTCATGCGGGCAATCTAATGGATCAAATTTGATCGCATTGTTGGCGCAAGAGGAGTGGCAACACGTGCAACGATGTTCACAGCGAATGCTGTCCCCTCGAAAGAGTGCCTCTGCTGGTGGATTGTGTCTCCCCGGACATTATCCGCTAGCTTACACTACACTGCCCTAGCTGACACTGTCTCCCGGGCCACTACATCCGCGTCGCGGAGGATGCCACTTCTTACGTATTCTGTCCCCTTCGAAAGCTACGCGCTTAAATTTATGGAATGAGATATTTTACGAAAGTGTGCGGACAAATTTGTAGTAGTAGATCACCTCATAATAAAATATGAAAGTAAAAAAAATTTGAATTTGTGATTTCAATGATAATTTTTGAATTCGTGATTTTACTTATAATAAAATAATATATTTATCATTTATAGACCCGGAGCGAGGGGGTTTTTGCGGAATATTACCCGATCGAAGTGATGATATTTCCCGAGGGGCTTTGTCCCGAGGGATATATCATCACTGAGGGTAATGTTTCGACGAATCCCCCGAGCGGAGGGTCTATAAATGATATATTATACCGAAAGTTGAGGAACCCACTACTTTCAGAATAAACTTTAAAACTATAAAGCGAATACAATTTTTTATTTCTTATGTATTCCTGTGTTTTTGACGTAATTTTCTCTTTAAAATATTTGAGCATGTATTCTTTGGATCATTGAAGGTAACATACGTCTTGAAAATCTTTGGTCAAATCAATAAATCTTCTGTACGAAATTACAAACAACAGCTCGCGAACGCCATATTGTTTCAGAGCGTGGTGTCCACGCGTCACGCGTGAGCGTGATCGGGATGCCATAATATCCCACGGTGGATCCACCGTGGGATATTATAGTATCTCACGCTGCATTGCGAAACCATTAATTTGAGTGAAATACCGTAAAAAATCACATTGTCACGTGGTACAAATGAAGTTTTTTCATTGGACAATTTGAATTTGAGGTATAATATTTCTATTAATAATCACATAACCGATTCTGATGGGACTTATGACCTCTTACTCGAACTGTCAATATATTATTAGTTCGTGTTTAGCCCATTTGTCTTCTCGTGCATATCTTAATATATACATACCTAATTGTCTTCTTAGTCTTTTTAGTGAGCTTTCAACGGCGACAGACAATATTCCTATGGCTTCTGTCTGCTGCTCTTCCACACTACGGGGAATTCCGTGTACTAATAATATTATACTAATTGCATTAGATACCACCACATTATTTACTTATTGACAATATATAGAATTTTGTTTTCACATGATATGAAGAATTTTCAAGGCCGATTTTCGTGTTATCTGTCGAGGCTGAATGCTGAGGGCTTGATGATTTTTCATATTATGTAAACTGATTGTTTTATTATTATTTAAACGATGTAAATTAAAGACGTCCAAATGCACAAGTGCGAAAATCTTTCTAACATACCATGGGTTTGATCTGTAAATGCCTGCTGTAGTTGTAAGGGATATGGGAAATGTACTTTGAAAGTATTAGGGTTGGGTCTTGCTCTGCTTGGAGAATTATGAAAATGATAGGGCGGTGGAGTTGCAGGTAGTACAGATAAGGGAGAGGGAGATGGAGGAGAGAAAATAGATCTTTGGCCTTGATCTTTCTTGTATGTTACTAAGGACTCACTTTTCACTGTTGACCAGAACATTTTATGTACCATGCATGAAAACGTCAGATAATTTGTCTTTATTAAGATCATCAGTATAGTCGAGAACAAAATTATTATGTGAAACTAAAATGGACAAAAAAAAGATATATTTAAAGTTTAAATACTTTTTTCCCTTCCTGTTTTAAAAACTTAAGGACTCTTCGGAATGCATATATTTCTGTACAATAACAGTATAACCGTTGAGTCTAAAACAGCATTGTATACCTGCAATATCACTGCATTGTGGGTGCAGATTTTATTGTCACCTAAACATGCACCTTGAGCTCTCTTTGGTATAACAATTACACATTTTATGATTTTAATACACACCTAAGGGAGCAGTCATTAATGCTGGGGGTGGGGCCGGAAGATATTTTTTTTTTGGGGGGCACCAAAAATTTATTAACCACTTAGGGGGGGGGGGGCTACCAAAAATATGAAAGAAAGGTAGGGGGGCCACCAAAAATAATGTACAATAATCATAAAACAAATGTCAATGCGGTAATCACACGGGAAGGAGTGCAATTAATGATTAACACTACGAGTGATATTTGAAAAAATGAGCCAAAATTACACAAGCCGTTAATAATTAATCGCACGACTTGCCCGTGTGATTATTTATTTATTTTATGCATGGCGACAAAATAGTTTTCTTTAAAATTAAACTTCATTTTGTCAAGAGTTTTTAATTCTTTTGTAAGCAATATGGCATAAACAAACTTGGGAAATGATCATAAACTCATAAAGGCACATAACTTAAACTAGGACAAACCATTCAAACTCAAATAACATATGTTCAGAGTATTAAGAAAATCTTTATAAATTGTATTACAGACTTTAATACATAGTCACGTTTCGCTGCGTCTCGCCGAGATTATTTCTTAAAACTGTTTTCAGTTATTCTCCACAGGCTCTTTTTGCCATACTATGTTTTTTAAACTCATTCTTGTGCCAAAATTTAGTTCAATTCGTCCATGTGGTTTTTATACAAGATAAAGATAAATTTCCTCCGCCATATTGGACTTGTTGTTTTGATTTCCCGCTCCCCCCAGCCATCGAAAATCATTAATTGCACCACAGGTGGCCCAATCTCGCAAGGGTCAAGTACCATCGAGACTGATTGAGTGCAAAGTCTCGGAAAATATTAGTCCAACAAAAGAGGAATAAAAGGAGAACACACACTATCGAATAGACAAGTCAATTTCATTTTAAAATTTATATTTTATTACATATTTTTGCTATAATATACATTGCCATAATGTACAAGTCTATACAGTCGCTTGCGAGATTAGGCCACCTAGCCTGTGATCTATAGTATATGTTTGGAATGCAAGTTCAATCACAGGAGGAAGAAGGGGGGGGGGCTTTGAAAATTTATTATATTTAAAGGGAGGGGGGGGGCATGAAAAAATATTTTGAAAGAATGAGGGGCCATGAAAAATTTACCATGAGTTTAGAAATATCTTCCGGTCCCACCCCCGGCATTAATAATGACTGCTCCCTAATGGACTCAGTTCAGTCAGTGAAGTACCATCAATAATGTATTAAGCGTGTCATTGAGCCTTGTCGGTCATTTTGAATTGTACTATATTTTAGAGATAGAACTGCGGTTGGGGTTTGTTTTGGGGGCGGAGTTCGTACATATAGTATATATGCGTCAAAACTTTCTGATTTTACACATTGTATTGATTGAGTGTAAATAATTAATGTAATCTATCGCAAATGAACAGTAACTAGAGGCCTAAATAAAAAAGTCTATCAAGATTTCTAGTAGGTCTCTAGCCCAAAATCTTTAAATTATTGTAACATATTTTAAGTAGCTTTTTTTATATATACATGGGAAAACAATACAAAAAACCCAAACATGACATTTACTGGAGTTATATTAGACCAAAGATTTATGTATTTCGTTGTGTTTGTTTGTTTGTGAATGATCGAAGTTTATTGTTTAAGTATTTGTACTTGCTGTGCAATATTTGTTTATGCTTTTGTTGCAGTTTTCACCGTAGTATTTGAATAAATTGGGAAATTTTATTCGTCTTCTTCTGTTAGATATTTATTTCCATTTCTGGAGACACAACAACCATTGTTTCTACTCTAACCATTCGTATTTCATAAGGTTCCTATAGCTACATTGATAAGCCTGTATGACTGCACATACATAGGCGTATGACTGATACGTATGATTAAGAAGTGAAAACGAAAGTAAGCTCACCTTGCGGATCTTAATGTTCTTCATTTCTTAATTTATCATAACTCACTCACATTTGCCTGAATACCATCGAAAAACAGTTCAAACGATCAGAGGCTCGAACAGGCAAAGGAATATATAGGCCGAAGTAACAATCCTTAGAAAACCTAGTGCAATGTACGCTACAATCAAAACAAAATATAATTTGGTATAGTGTTTGGAGTTTAAATAAATAAAACAAAATTACTAAAATTTAAATTAACAAAGAAAAAACAATCTATCAAAGATTGTATATAAGAGAGGTTTCTCTTATAAACCCCCCACAAAAAGAACGTTCCCCCCTAAATATATCATCATAAGTTCTAAATGATTAACTGAAAATCAAACCTAGCACTAATTATAGCTATGGTAGTTTGCTTAATGCTGTGTGAAGCATGGGGTACCGTCATTCGTGCTTCGAAGAATTACTTACTAGCCTCCATTGAATACAAAAATACTCGATTTCAAAATAAACAGGAATGACTTTCTTTAAATTTCACAACTTACAACAGTAATGTTTCATCAATGATTTAACAATGGGTGTGACTACCACTCTTCTCGATCACCTCAAGGCATCGTTTGCTCAGCTGTCGTTGAAATATAGCCATCCATTCCCGCTGCAAAAATTGATCCAAGTCCGCCAGAGTGCTATATTCTGACTTCGAACCGACGATAGACAAATCGCTTTTGCTGGTCCCAAAAAATCTCAATTGGGTTGAGATCTGGCGAATTCCAAGGCCGCATCATTCTCTTTCTGAGGAGATGATGCCTTGTTTGAAATTATCGAGAAGCTAGTGTAGTGGTTACACCATTACTAAATCATTGATGAAACAATTTATACTGTTGTACGTTGTGAAGTTTTGAAATTTAATTTTGAAATTGGGTATTTTTGTATTCAATGGAGGTTAAGTCATCCTTTAAAGCATGAATGGTCCCATTCTTCAAACAGATTAAGCAACCTATCATACGTCTAATTAGTGCTGAGGTGTGATTATCAGGTAGGAACGGTAGTATTTAGGGGGGGGAACTTTCTTTTAGTGCGGTGTTTGTTCTAACAAAGGACTAAACGTTAATCACAATATTTTCAGTATCACCGTGAGGACGTTATTCGGGGGCGAACCGGCAACTTAATAATTCGTTTAGCCACAATGCGAGGTGCATGCTTCCTTGACATTACAATGCTTCCACCTTCCAATAGTAAAATTCGTTGGCAAGGAGCGGACGTATTGGTTTGAATTACAAAAAGTGTAATTTGAGCGCACTTTATATCGCAATTTATCATTAAAATTGTATTAAATACTTCGTGTCAAATTACCCTTTTGCGCGCGTTTCATGTTATCTTTCTGTCATTCACATGCTACCAGGCCATAGAAGCAAAGGAGACTCGAACGGAGATGCTCGAGTTTCATTGCATTTCTTGCTTGTTTGGAATTCGTTGCGCATATCATAACAACATACTGTACTGAAGCCGAAGCAAGTTCTTTGTTTGGAAAGTATTTATTTATTTATTCAATTTCGCCAGGTTGAATTACACGATTGATAACATTGTTCAAACTTCGACAAGAATCACAATTTAAACATACAGATCTCCATGTCCTTGGGTCCTGCATCAAAACAACTGTGCAGGGCTTTCGAATAGTACTGTCGTAACAAACTCTTAAATGTACTTAAACATATATTATTTATTTGACAAAAGATGTTATTTGTATCCTGCCAACGGGTTATGGAAAGTCTCTGATTTTCCATCTGACCCCATTGGCATTGTTGATGTTTGCAAGGGATGATATTAAACAAGTCGATTTTCTGTCTCCTTGGAAATCACTTGGGATATCTACTCAGGACGTTTCGTGCATTGTTATCGTTGTGTCTCCCTTAAATTCATTGATACAAGATTACATATCCCGACCGAAATCAAGTGGCCTTCGCGCGTCTGCCATTCTATAAATATTCGCAAAAAAATATTCCATGGAGAAATCACAATTGGATTGCACATTTTGGGTTTTGGGTTTAAATAAGGATTACTAACATACGTATATGGATGACTATATTTATTAATTACGGTAAAGTATATTGGTAGATGATATTCATAAACAATTGACTCACTTCTATTGGCATGGGTAAAGATGTGGTAGATCTAGTTTCATCACTCGAGAACGAGGAGGACACATTGATAAACTGAGTCTAAAGCCAAACTGCGCCTTCGACTTTCAACTGCAGCAACCTTTACCGAAGGTCTGGCAACGGATGGAGAAACTTCAGGGCATCGCTTGGATCGGGAATCTTTTACTAATGATTTCTGTGTTTCGGAAATTAAATTCTTGAATGAAATCGTATTATACTCTTTCACGTCATGATCCTATTAACGTATTACACTGCTGTAATATATGGAACGCCATGTGTCCAAAAATTATTTAACGTTAATTATATCATATCATGACTAAAACTGTCATTATATATAAATAATTGATAAACGAACAGACATTATATCAAATCATGACTTATTCGTTTTTGTCATTATTTGATATAATGTTATCAACATTAAGCATTATATCATATCATGAACTTTCGAAAAGTCATGATATGATATCATGACATTTCGACAAAATCATTATATCATATCATGACTTTTCGACAAAATCATTATATGATATCATAAGCATTTGTGTAAGTCCTGATTTGATATAATGCTAATGCGTTACACTATGATATCAAATAATGACTTTTCAGTTGATTCATGATATGATATCATGTAAAAGAACTTTTTCATTATATCATATAATGAAACAGCGCCGAAAAGTCATTATTTGATATAATGCAATAGCGTAGTGCGCCATCTGTCCAAAAATTAAAACTGTCCAAAAATCAATTAACCTTATAATAACTCAAACGTCCGGTAACTTAAAACCTCCGGTATCCCAGTTGATTGGACCCCCGTAGATTCGGACTCCTGGTCCATATCCACTAGTAGATTTGGGCCGGCACTCATGGGCCAAAGGCTACAAACAAATCTCTTCGATTACAATCGATCTTCCTCCGTTTTGCGCTTTCTGCTTGTATTCGATTTTTTTAATTTAAAAAGGCTGAATTATGTAATAACCGTATATGTATACGACTCTGTATACGTAATTATGTAATGTATACGACTCTGTATATGTAATTATGTATACGACTCTGCAGATTCATATCTTCGGTTCAGTGCATGCTATGTATATGAAAATAACACCATTCGATTCAGTGAAAAAATTCCTATCGATAGATATAGTAAAATGTCAACATTATAGCGATTTACGACCTTTAGAGGGCAAGCGGTGTCATATTTCACTAGATTACACAATATTCTCGAAAAATGTAAGAATGTAATAAAATGTATCACAAAGGCATACCTTTCGCCGAACATAGCTTCGGCCCCTTTCAAGATATCTTTTTCATAATAGTCTTGTTCGAATCACAATCCAAAACACTATTTAGAGTGTTATTTTCAAACTTGTATCAACAGATTTGCATCTTTTATTTCGGAATTTCAAAATATCTAAATTTTACGCGAGAGCTTTGACGGCGGTTCGACCGGAAATACACTTTAGATCTGCCAAAACATTGCGTTATTTAAATCCTATCGCCCGGCAAACGTCGGAAATCGATTCTAAAGGTCAAATTACACCTGCAGCGTGATTTGCACGTGCATCGGGCTACGGGTGCTCCTTATTGGCCAATTTTAGCGTGTGGCGCGCGCGTGCGAGTAAAAACCGGTAAAAACCCGATATTTTGAAAAAATCAAAATAAATATATTTCTACTGGCCGTATTCAAACGAAATTTTCCACACGAAAGCGCTTGAATTCAAGGAGTATTTCACTCAGATTGACTTGTGGGGAATTCTGAGGAGTTCAAGAGATATTCAAGATTTTCTGGATATGAAATACAGAATATTTGGCAAAGCGGTGAGTAAAATACACGATTGTTTTGGTGTGTGTAATGTTATAACGGCATTTGACCCCCCGTTCGAAAGGTTATTTTATGAGGATTTCAACGGTGGTTTCCGTTTTAAAGGGGGGTAAATACTCTTTGAGATATTTACATCGGAAGCAATTGAATAAAAAATATGAAATTTATCGCCGGACGATAAAGAGTTAAAGATGCGGTACAGTCCTATCTGCGCATGTGCACATAGGAGCCCTCTTTTTATTTACAAACAGTTTATTTAGGTCTTTATTTCATTTTATGTTCTTGCAAAGCTTGATTGTTGTCTCTTCTTTATTTATTATACTCTAGAATCATGAAAATACAAATAGTTGTCGAATAAAATTCAATATTTTGGATATCGAAATGTAAACAAAGCCTTTGTTTACATACGGACTGTACCGCATCTTTAATCGTCGTTCACAAGGACGGCACTCGGCAGATCCGATAAGGAAACTCAACACATCAACATGCGGCAGTTTCTCGCCATGAATCAACTTCGCGTTATTCGAAATTCTTTAATTTGTTTTGTTGAAGAGATTCTTACAATGTCTCTGATCCATAGATATCTTATATACACTAGATAGCGCATCTCTTTTAATAAAATTGAAACCAAGAATATTCCACCGGTTACTCCCATTTGTGATAGATGGCGGCCATTTTGGTAGTTCCCACTTGCTAATAAACGCTTAAAACAGCGATAACTTTCATCATTTCAATAGTTTGAAAATGTATTTGGAATAGGTTTAACTTAATGTTTAAGTTTCCCTGTTTACGAAATAGAAAACATACGAATCTTTTCATTTCATTTCATGGGAACGACCTGAGACTGCAATCACGGCTTCAATTCTTGAACTGCAGAATAATTAGATGCACTATCTAGTGTATATAAGATTTCTATGCTCTGATCTTGTACATCATTACTTAATCGACAACGAGAACAACATATCTATTGAGTTGTGTGACGTCACTCGTTTATCTACTGAGTTAATTGTGTGACGTCACTCGTGCGGGTTCTTACACCGAGGTAAAGCCCTATTTTCAGAGGATTTTTTGTAAAATTTCTTTGGCGTGCTTTTGCTAAGCCGATATAGTGACGATACAGTGAAATATGACATATTTGTAATCTTTGAGAGCAATATGACATGCATGTACTCTTTCGGCTGCAACACATGATTAATCTGTTGTTTTTTGTCTTTTTTAACCGTTCTTCAAGTTCAAATCTTTTATTATTGTCTCGCAACACACAAACTCACTTTTGCTATTTTACAATTCACAAACACATTCAATACGTAACAAATCATTGCTATACCACCCCTCCCTAAATAGCAATTTATTTCAGCATCCAAATCTGGGAGCCACGTGACCAGCCGGTACCAGGGTATTTCCGCAGCAGGGGTGAGCGAAGGGAATTCCCCTAGGGCGAGGTTGTTATAGACTCAGATAAATTAAGGAAGGGCTAGCGGAGTGAAAAGCTCATCAGTGATCGCAGATTTGCTGGGCCGCCTATGGTTTTACCATAAGCAGCCCAAAAGATGCGTCCCATTCTTCTGAGATTTGTTGCGCGCCGCAAGCACTCAATGAAAAGCATTATTTATATATATGCATGATACATATGTATTATGTATATACATAGTATTATTATTATATTATTATTATACATGTGCATTATTATATGTAATAATATAATAATATAAAATTTTTATGGTTTAACGTGTCGCATGTCATAACATGTCGGTGATATTTACGCAAAATCGGCTTGTGCAAATTTACACATAATTTTTTTGCAGTATCATACCATCTCTATTAAAGTGTAGATAGGCGATTGTTACATATGATTTGAATTCATATACCGGGTGGGGCAAAAAAGTACGACAGTTTGATTTACTACCGGGTGGCCCAAAAAAAAGTACTCCTGTTTGATTCGTAATAACATCTAAACAAGTATAGCTTTTAAAGAGAAATAACTTGCATCAAATAGAGGAAGGACTAACTTAGACTTTGATATATTACAGTTGTATTTCCCTTAAAAATTCACGGAGATATTAATCTTTAAATTCGGGAGGATATTTCTGGATGTGTCTGAAATATGCAAAAATCGGCGTATCAAATATTAATCAAGATTTGCCCGACTGAAACATGCACTATTACCAGTAAATAAATGACACTTGACAAATTGTTTATTATGAAACAAAGTATTATTATATCTACAAAATACAAGCAAGATTCATTCGTCCGAAATTCGCGTGTGTTCCTAGCACGAATACGTTTCCTTATTTCATGAGACCACTGCATCGCGAAGGATCGTCATTGGATCGTTCGTAGTTCTGAATTAGGGCATGCTGTCACAACGGAATTGTGAAGCTCTTCTAACTTCTGCAACGTTCTGAAATCTTGTTAAGAACACCCAAACTCTTTTGCCGTTTCTTAATCTTGGCAAGTTCATGGAGTAAACTGAGAATTATATGAAACACAATCAAACCATACAACTCCATAAGACATAACAATTAAGCAACTCCCCAGAGACATGCAACATTTTTGGAACAAAACGTAACAAAATAGTAGCGTTGATACGGTGATGTGTATTTGCAAAAAGCAATATTATTTCCTTCAATAAAGAATATTCATCCTGCTCTAACCGAGAAATAATCTACTCAGTCTGTTTGAACCCATTAAAAACATAAAAAAATTAGGCTATTTAAGAATACGAAAAATTTAAGCGCCTGCCTTCCATGGTCAGTCTTTCATGTACATTTAAGTTTGCAAAGACCCAATATTAAATACTTGCATAATTTCGAACGTTCATATTTCAGGAAACAATGAGCTAAGACTTACATGTAAGATGTCTAAATCTACGCCATATCCCTTACAAACCTTAACGATAATTCGCTGAAATACAAGTTAGCCTAATATGTCATTAAGCAAACAAACGCTGGAGTTAATATTTGATATGCCGATTTTCGCTAATTTTAGACACATTCCAAAATATGCTCCCCATTTTTAACATTAATATCTCCGTGAATTTTTAAGTTAAATACAACTGTAATATATCAAAATCTAAGTTAGTCCTTCCTCTATTTAATGCAAGTTATTTCTCTTTAAAAACTTTACTTGTTTAGAAGTTATTACGAATCAAACAGGAGTACTTTTTTTGGGGCCACCCGGTATATATATAAATTATATAAAATTAAAGCTAATCAAGTATTCATATATTTAATACCAGTATGTAAAATGAAATGCAGATGAGATGATGATGATGTACACCCTTATTTAATAATCTATACTCTATAGAATATATAAAATAAACTTAATGTGTCTTTTTAAATCGTTACTTGCAAGTCATAGCCTGTAAATGGTGCAGCCAATTCTATTTTTGGATAGAATGGCTGGTTACAGCATGGATTGTAAAATAACTGGATAGGAAACTTCCTGACGTCATTGACCTCATGCTTGTTGTAAAACGTGACGTCACGTATCGCGAATATTGCCAAAGTTCTCGGCATTTTTGTTGTTTTGCTATATTTTCCACTTTAAAAGGGTGATATTGAAGCATAAACTGGTCTAATTGTTTTAAAAACATGCCTAAGCCACGACAAAGTATTCAAAGTAAATGTTTTCGTCTTTGTTTTGTATTTTTTTTACATTTAGCGTACTGGCTACGAAATTGGCGACACAAATTTTAACGAAATTTGCGATGTATTTTTCACTGTTTAGTGCTTGAAATATTTGCTAAAATTGACTGGGAATACTTGAGTTTTCATCGTAGAATGGCGTGGTTATATTTATTTGATCTTTGACTAAAATGTTTGGCTGTAGTATTGTTAAACATGCCGTTTTTGAGAATTTGGTTTGCAACTAGGTTGGGACATCCAACCACGCCATCAGCCCATTGAAAACATTAGGTCACGTCAGCTAGTTTCCTATCCATTTATTTTATTATGCATGGTTACAGTAAGCAGACAAAAGGCAGGTCACCACAATGCAAATTATAACTCTGGTAGAGTAAGAGTCATTCACAGAAAAGGGATGTGTGATTATATACATGTCCAAAGTAGTCTCAAACCGCTACATTAGATTCACTGCACTTGATTGATGTGTGCCAAAATTAGAGCTGCCATGTCTAAACTTTAATTCTGAATGGAATGTAGTGAGTCCTGACTGCTGAAACAGTCGGCAAAGCAGTTTTGTGACGGTCCTGGGGCATCAAAATCTGTTTTGCATTTTTCATTTTGAAATTTTTTTAATAGTCGGTACTTACGCGTTTTTTATTTGTTTTTTTTTTTTCTTTTTTTTTCGCAACGTCATGCTAGCAGAGTAATATATATGGTCTTGAGTTCAAGCATGGTAATCGAAAATATTGAACTTCCTGAGCAAAATGCATATTACATAACTAAGGAATTATAGCGCACCAAACTTTGATGGATCTTTTTAATTTTGAACTTCAAACGCGCATGCAATAGGTCTTGACTGTGACTCTTGCACGAACGAAGTGTATAAAATGGAAAGCAAACTTTAAATAGTTTTTTAAAAGCGAAATAAGCTACATACTCCTTTCACTTGCTCCGTGATGACGAAATCGTAAATGATCTGCAATGAATAATTATCCAATGTCGTTAATGAAATTTATACCTCCGTCAATGGCAATGCTGATACCCTTTGGATATTTATAGTGTACAGTAGCTGTAATCTATTATCCAATCAGACACATACAGTAGTGACTATGTACAACAATCATTGTTATATAGTTAGTGTCAAAGTTCAATTTTTCTGTTTTCCAATTGACACGACCCTGGCAACGAGGCAACCAGTCCATAATAGAACATTTATTGACCGGTCCACAATAGAATGGGTGTAGTGCGCATGCGCGTCAACCGTGAAGTTCCAAAGTTCATTTTATTTAACTTTTTTTATTAAACATTTACGACGTTCCATTTATCTAGTTTTAGTTTCAAAGTTCACTCCAATAACCGTTGAATTATTCATACTTTGACACTTCTATGCTATATTACAAATAATACAAAACACTTACTGTATTTACTGAGACCTCGAGAAAACAGTGTGTTTTGTTACACACTGTTTCTCTCGGTCTCAGTAAATAAGTGGTAATTATGTTGTTGATTTGTAATTGCAGGACATTTTATGGGAGCAAGTAGTCAAATGGTAGCTCTGTTCCTAGTTTGGTCAAAGCTGTATTAATGTTTGAATGTTTGTTTGTTTTATTTGTCAGATATGTCGTTGGTCAATGTTCATCTTGTGGAAGCCACATTTCCATTTACAGGAAACGATGAAGACGAGGTAGGATCGAATTATGTACTACTAGCCACGTGTAAGAACCCACAATCTTGATCAACAACCTTGATGCCCACCAGTGTGCAGCGAAAGTCATTAATTGAATTTCCGTAGTGTATGATATAAATGCATGTAAGCTATTTCCAGCGCTTCTCGACAGGTGGCTAGTTAGAAAGGGGGAAAAAAGAGGCTGGGGGTTAAAATAGAGGAAATAAGGTAATTTCCTCTATTTATCCCCCAGCCCTTTTTTTGCCCCCTTTCTAACTAGCCCCCTGTCGAGAAGCGCTGGAAATAGCTTTCAGACTTAAGCCTATAGAACAGGTATTTGAAGGCTTTTTTAAAATCTGAGTACATCTACATGCATGTGAGTACACAATTATATGTTATAAGTTGTGCAAGCTGTTTGGGCGAAATTAAATTCCAAGGAAAAGCACAACACCGATCGATATTTCGAACTAATACACTATTGACTCGTAAAGACTTTTAGGGATTGATAGGCCATGCTCACACAGAAACAAGTGAGCTTGTATACCCTTTTGTTCTGCATGAGATTTCCGTTCTCATTGAGCTCACCTTTGGACACCTGCGTTAAAATTTGACAGTCGTGCCGCTCCAGCCATACTCCCAACCTGACAGTGTCTTGAACTGTCTTCGGCTCGGATCGACCGGCAGAAGAACGATCTTTATGTTAAAAAGTGGACGTTGAGGTCCAACTCTGGTGATAGATATAAAATAATCGCCGTTTTGACGTCTAATTCGGGTTAAAATAATACAATTTTTCTCCACCCATATGATGCAGGATTTCTTACGCTGGAAAATTGAGATTAATTAATGATTCTTTTCCCTCGAAAACATACAGTACGAATTGTTAATATCCATGCAAGTCTCTTTCATTGACTCGTGGTCCGGTGCGGATTAGCCCACGGACCGATACCAAGCTTCTATAGCCTGCGTAGCAGTCGCTTTATTTTATTGAATGTTTACCAAAACCTTTTTGCTACGCAGGCTAAAGCTTCTCTACAATTGGGGGTCTTTAATTTCATATTGTATAAAGTCAAACAATGTCAAGACATCCAGAACGCCTTTGTTTAATGAAAGCAAAATACGGTATCGTAGTTACAGTAGTCTATATCGCTTTTGTTATTAGTGCGGTTTCGATTTGACTTCCACCACCACTACCGCGAACTTTTACTATGTAGTAAGTACGCATGTGATTGGTTAATCGGCTAGATTAAATGCATCTGATTGGTTAATAGTCCCTTAATGGTAGCGATAGTGGTAAGTTTCTAAATCTCACTAATTATTCTTTACCATATTGTAAGTCTCAAGTCTCAACAAAATGTTACAGTTTTAATGAGTGGATAAAATGAAAGCAGAGATGCGGTCGAATTTATATCATACATGTATTACTGTAACTCGAACGGTCTGTGCCAACGTGGGTAGTGACAACAACACCAGAAAGCTGCGGATTGGGATTGAGGGGGATTCAAATACCTGAAAAATACATGCAAAACTTCGACGTTTCGAGGGAAGGCCCTTCGTCTAGAAGTACTATAGCTACTAACTTTCACTTGAAGGCCCTTTGCTCGAAACGTCGAAGTTTTGCTTGTATTTTTCAGGTGGTCGAATCCCACTCAATCCCCTGGTTTATATCATGCATAATGCATGTTCAATTTTATAAATCGCGACTTACTTAAATGAAGTCCCAAGGGGGCCCTCCTGCATGCGTTAAAGTTCTACCCACTGATGATGCTAATCCACCCCTACACTGGTTTTAATGCTTTTTGTCTTTTAGCTCTGTTTTCAAAAAGGCGATATCATTGAAGTCACAAAGGTATATATTTGTATATGTTTAGTAGATAAATAGGTAAGAGAAATAAATAAATAAATGGTAAATGGAGACAAGTACATGAGGAGAAAAAATCAGTACATAAATAAGCAAAGAAATAGATATTAAATGGATATAGATAAAAAGAAAAAGATTGTAATAGCTGATATTAGATTGATGATATAGGACAAATTATTTACCGTAGGATATATTCATGAGAAAAACCCAACACTGCGTTGTCAACATGAAGTTGACTCGGAATTTGAAGCTTATTCAGCGAACCGGGCTGACGCTCTACCAATTGAGCTATCGAGTCAACTGGAGACAGCACAAGTTAAGCGCACGCGATATTCTTAGACGTTTAGGGTTAGGATTAGGGAAAGGGTTAGGATTAAGATTAGGGTTAGGATTAGAGTAAGGGTTAGGGTTTAAGTTTAAAATATAAAAGAATACAAAATTACAAAAGTCTAAACTCTAAAAATAGTAACTGTTCCTAAAACGTAACAGGTATACTGCAGAAAACATAGATTATAGAATGATGATTAATCGATCATTAATTTGCATCAAATTTGTAAATATATGAGGGCAAAACTAGACCAGATGGCAATTGAATTTTATTCGTAGCAACCAATTTTCATGCTTATGCCTTAGCTAACATACATGTTATATCATTGATATACATATTGCATGTATGAATATCAGCTCCTCGTTAGGTCTAGTAAATGTATAGAAATTCAGACTCGCAATTTCCATCTATACCAAACCCTTCTATGCATGGCTATTTTTCACGTTTTCTAGGTGGTTGAAGGTGGATGGTGGGAAGGAACCTTGAATGGACGCAGTGGATGGTTTCCTAGTAATCATGTTGCAGACGTATCAGCAAGTATGTATATCTACACGCTAACGGAGCTATGATAAACGTTTATGTTAAAGTAATTGTGCCACCCGAAATTATAACAATTTTTACCAAACTGTAGGTCCTGAGCCGACTGGTCAGTCTGCTGTTGTGACATCTGATAGTGTTTCTGATAGGGAAAGTGTGCGCGTCTACCATAATCTGGTAAGTTAGAATGTTGACCCGCTTTCATTTAATTACCATGCATGCATGGATATAGGGAAAGAAGATTGTTGCACAGCGCAATATTGTTTTCATGTTGATTAACGAAATGTTCCGAAGCTGAATTTGTACCAATTCAGTTTTTTCGTTTTTCATGTCAAATTTCGTATGGTTAGCTGTTCTTTTTGTCAGACAAATTTTTCACTTTCAGTAAATTTTCATTAAAGAACAAAAGTTGTCAGAAAGGAGTGTTATTTTTCGCGTAGTATACATGCAAGTTCTCGCATATGCGGCGTTATAGCATTTATTTGTTTTTATTATATGGCAAGCATCACTTCCAGTGAAATACTGAAATGGCGGATTGTGATTGGCTGAGAAGCACTTTCAACGGTCCATTATTTTCCCGTAATGGACCGGCGGTCGGCGGTCCATTACGTAAAAACAAACGCATGCATTTTAAAACAAAACAGCAAAACTAAATGAAAATTTGAAAATTATAATTTAATTTCTTACTAATAAGATATCTGGGAATGGTTTTTAGTGGAAAAGAAGGAATACATTGGTATTTTTTGTTTTCTTCGACCAAATGTCTACCACGCTACTAATATGCATTTCAAATCATGCATTTCTTGTTTGTTTCAAGTATAAATCCATATAATAAACTTTTTATTAACTTCGCTTGCTCGGTATGTACAGAGAAATATCGGACCTCGGTCTTTTTGTACAAACCTCGCCCTACTGGCTCGGTCTGTACAAAAAATACCTCGGTTCGATATTTCTCTGTACAGACCTCGCGTTCGGTTAATAAGAAGTTAGTAAAGTGCACTGGTAATATTTTATTAGACTAAAGAGGGAAAAAGCACAACCACTCATATAATATAGACAACGCTCACTACTGGTTACGCATCTGTAACAACAAGATAATTCCAGGCAACAACAAGATAATTTCAGGCAACAACATGCACTGGAAATTCTTTCAAATCCTTAGTATGGAAATAGTATGTATGGGTCTTCGTTGAAAATAGTATGGAAATCCAATTTTCATACTAATTGCAATTTCAATACCATGGATATTAGTGATATTTTCCCGGTACAATTGCTTGCATTGTTGCACTACTATAGTGTTGCAATGTCTGCGTTGACTTTTCCATTTGGGGAACTGGGATAATAACAAGTCATCTTCAGGTTACAAGATCGCAATAAATGATTCGATGTATGTTGTTTCTTACATTGTCTATACGCGCGCTAATACGTGAACCCGTGTACAAATGCATTAGCTGTCGCAAGAAAAATCCGATCGTCATAGGCAACCAACATGCCACAAAACTTCCAGCAATCATAAACAACGAACGTAATGCTCTGAACTCATCAGGTTTCGCTTGTGTTTGATCTGTAACAGCAAATGCCTTTCCTGCTAAATGGTTTCTGTGTTTTCTGGCTAAATTGAACACTTGCGTAATAGACTAAATTTTGATCTGAACAAGTCTAGATAGCAAGTCTACAAGTCTAGCCCAATACCCTTTGGAGCTGTCAATTTCCCGTTTGTAATCTAAAATGACTGAAAATTGCAAACTTCGCAAGGCTATATTATCCGCATTTTCCAACATTTCGCAACGAAACTTTGGAATATTACTAATTTTGTGATGCTCTTTCAAGCTGTGGTGAAATTTTTGTCTAGACTTGTTTAGATCAAAATTTAGTCTGTTACGCAAATGGTCAATTGTACATATACGCATACATTACAATAGATCACGTTATGCAGAAGCCAGTGAAATGGCGTGTTGTGTGTTTTTATTATCATTCTTAACAATATTACTAAATAAATCACCACTCAGTTTGTCCCATCTTTCACCATGCAAGTTTGAAAAGTTTAGTCTCTGCAAGCGCATCATTAATATAACTGAGGTCTGGAAAGGTCACATGCATTGCTCGTCTTAGAATCCTTTTGATTTCATTCGACAAATATGATGGCAGATTACTATGAAAGACCTGACACGCATATATTCCATAACAGATCTAAAAGTTTTTCAAACTATTCAAAATCAAGAAAAATAGACCTGTAAAATAGAGAGAAGGGGCAACTGCTCGCTCTGGTTAAAGAACGTTCTCAACACGTTTTTGTTAGCGAAAGTCGAATTTACAACTCAAAGTAAATTTTACAATGTGTTTTTAAACAACTATTTATAAAACAATCAAGATTGGTCAACAATCAATTGCAGATGGCCAGGAGGAATCTGACACCAACTAAATAAAAAATACAATCAAAGCAGTCTCAGATTTATAATTTTTCTCTGAAAATTTCTGTTTTTGTTAGATAAAAAGAGACATAAATATATGAGATGAAGCGAACTAAAAACGTACTTGTCGATGCTGTTTATTAATTTTATTGTTTTCATATTTGTTGTCTTTGATTAAATACGAAATACCTCGTATTTTTCCTGAAATACTATCCAAACTGTGTTAGTGTTCTATAAAAAAATTTACAATTGTTTTTTTTTTCAAATGTTTCGGACTTTGTACTTCGCCCTCGGGTGACCTTTTTTCCCATTTTTTACAAACGTACAATCACTACAATGCCATATAATAAAAAAATACTTACTGACCTCAACCGTTCAGGCAGTACGGGAAAATATCCAACCTTGGTCTTGCTGTATTGACCTCGCTATCGCTCGGTCAATACAGCAAGTCCTCGGTTGGATATTTTCACGTACTGCCCTTAACTCTCGGTCTGTAAGTTATTAATATATTATTAATACTTACGTGATCATATATTCCATAGGTGTTTTTCTAAATGATACAATTAGCTCATTACATTTGATCGGATTTACAGTAGGCGAAGATTGTTTCCACTGTCCATTGTGAAATATGATCAGTATCATCTTGTAATAAGCCTGCACTATTACTTGGAATCATTTCTGATAAGGTAATGTCATCAGCAAATTTCCCGCAAGACGAATTTTTCTGTTCAGCTTTCAAATCGTTTATCATCGATAGAAAGAGCCAAGGGCCCAGTCGAGTTCCTTGAGGAACCCCAGCTGGAACTTCTAACCAATCTGAGAAATTTTGGTACCTGTTTGAGTTAGCTCAAATCAGAGATAAACATTTGACAATAGGATTCTGCACTATTTTCTTAATAATTGTATATTTCCATTTAATGTTAATTACATGCAGGAGCACCATTCTGCATTAAACGGAAAGAGTACATGCACAGTTATTCTAACGATATATTTTTATTATAAAATTCAATGTCAATGTGGCATAATCCACTACAAGATGAATGTTAAAATGATTTATCAAATCTGTACTGAGGTTTTGTTTTGGACTCGAAATTTATAGATGTGCATTATGCATATATTTCCAAAAATCGCTGATTATTTTGGCTCATGAAAAAACTTAGTAAAATAATTCACCAACATGCAGTACGTGACTCAAAGTTTTGAGTAAAATTACTCAAATTTATAAGCAATTTACCCAATTTTTGAAAGTTTCAAAGTTACTCATTTTTTCATAACTTTGAGTAATTTTACTCAATAGTTTGAGCATAGTTAATAGAGGTGCATTATTTTTTATGCTCTTGTCTTTGAGTCAAATTTTTTTTGCAGTGTACTCAGAGTATTGATTTTTATAATAAGTATAAAATGTACTATTTGCGCCTGCGTCGTCTCCCGATATCTTTGTACAAATAATCTTTAACTTTTATGCTAACGTTTATATTTATATTTACATAGTTGTTATCAATATTCGCAACATCCAGCATTTTTAAATCGCCTTAGTAACATTTTTAATGACACACGAAAACCTTTACTTCTAAAATAATAAACAGCAGGATCGACGACGGAGTTTACAAAGCATAGCGGAGAAGTAAATGCAACGGCACGATACAACTGAATTGGATCTCTTGCTACGTTTGTAAAGAAAGCTTGAGTTGTCAGTGGCAACCAACATGCTGCAAAACTTCCAGCAATCATAAACAACGAACGCAATGCTCTGAACTCATCAGATTTCGCTTGTGTTTGACCTGTAACAGCAAATACCTGTCCTGCTAAATGTTTTCTGTGTTTTCTGGCTAAATTGTACATGTACGCATACATTACAATGGATGATGTTATGTAGAAGCCCATGAAATAGCGTGTGATATGTACAATAGGTTTTATATCGCAGATCAAACCAACCACAGCCAAGACAAGAACAAGCATGGCTGCAAACCATATAGCGCCCACTAACGTTACAGTTCGTTTAAATGTCATAATTTTTGGATACTTCAAATCTCTTACTATGCAGATAAGACGATTCAGAGTTAATAGAAAAATGCTTCCAGTGGTGGCCACGACATTAAACTTGCCCACAGTTGTAAAGACGGTGAAAATGGGGTGATAACAATTGTAAATTAGAAGCGGAGCAGACACACTACATACTAACAAATCTGCACAAGCCAGGCTCAAGACAAATATATTCGCAGGCGTGTCAGTAAATCCATCAGTCAGAATGATTGACAGAATTAAGACGAGATTCAGCATAAATCCAACAGATCGAAACAATGCGACAAAAAAAACGAGACCTACAGTTTCAACATCGCTCATGTATAAGCTTAATGTGGAAGACAAGTCATCCGATTCATGAGACTGGTTGGAATTTGAAATGTTTGTGAAGTTCATGTTGGTAATCCTTATGCTTTATTTCTTGGGATTTAGTATAAGTGCTGTTCGTAACAGACAATTTATTTTCCAACGCTTAATATGTGCACCCGATCTAGATCTCTATGGCTTGGTTGTGATCGATGGATCTTTTGAATCTTCGATACGGGACAAACTTCTCTATAATCGTCAATATGTGATAAGCAAACATGCGAATTATGTACTGACCAAACTCACCAACGGCTGTTTGGACCGCTGTTCGCCCTTTTTATAGGGTTCATTAGCGCAGTGTAAACGATTATGAGGTCAAAGCAACCGCCTTCTTTATAGCATCTGTTGAAATCACACGGATTTGAAAGTGCTCAATGTAAATTTAGTTGAGCATGCACTGATTTCAAGTGCAAAATCGATCATTTCGGTCCAACGCGGTAATTGGAGCAAGTTTATATCTATAATTTAAGAAAATGTACCCTTGTATTGAATATCTGTTTGAACAGCATTAATAGACACAAAATGCGCGAAGGCCTCAAGCCAACTCTTTTTGACCATGGATATAAGATAGGAAAACAAAAAAATCAATCTTATTTTTCTTTGACAAGCAATTGTATAAAGAACCAGAGAGCTTATTTAGTTGTTTTGTATACCTGTTTAGTGAATGTAGATAAATATAATACTATAGTATAAATATAAAGTCACGAAACTGCAGTTACTGAAGTTGCTGTAGTAACTGTGTCTATTATATATATCTATTTAAAGACAGTTTAGGTGTAAAGTATAAACGACAGAAAATTGCTGAAAGACAGCCATTCCTTCACTACCCGAGAATGCGAAATACCTGGTAGTTATGCATAAAATTCCCGCTTGTTCTTCAGATATACTTTCATGCTTCGGGCTTCGGTGGCGAAGTGGTTAGCGCACTTGCCTTTCACCTCTAAGGCCGCAGGTTCGAATCTCGATGAGGACTTCTCATTGCGACTGGAACCCAGTCCTAATGTGAAAAGAGTAAGTCAACGCTCTGCCGAAAGTCGTGGGTTTTCTCCGGGCACTCCGTGTTTCCTCCCACAGGGAAAGTTGACAGGGTGGGTTAGGCACATAACTATGTAAATGCACGACCACATCAGCTATGCTGCGAATTTAATCGTGTTGAAATAAATGCTACAAACAAACAAGTTTAAATGGGGAAAAATATCTTAAAATATAAAAAGGGCATGGGTCAAGTGGTCAATTTCATTTCATTTTACAGTATAGTTTGGAGTGTTTTCGAAAAAGTGCTTCATATTCAGGGAAGAAGCAAATAATTTGGAACGTCCTAGACGACGCAGCTCCATTACTGGACACCCCTCGCCATTTCCTCTTCGAAACCAGCCAGGCGCACGATTACGAGCTTCGATGGCACAATTGTCGGAGCAAGTGCCTTATGTGAAGGACGACACTTATGTGAAAAGAGGCAGTCATCGTTCTACCGAAAGTCGTGGGTTTTCTCCGGTACTCCGGTTTCCTCTCACAGGAAATGTTGACAAGAGTGTTGGGATAAGTCCTAAACCGAACCTTCCATCATGCCTGTGCTCCGTGATCAGACCTGAGTCATAAGGTGGCTGTCGGAGGCGCCCTTAAAAAGCTTTCAACTCGATCAGATTGGGCTGCGTCCTTCGCAATTCTGCTTAGCTCTCAGCTGCAAGTGAGGATCATTAGGACACCCCCACTTAATTTTCCATTAGGCGAATTTGTTCGCGCGAAGCGACTTTTTCTTTTGTCGGCCTTTTGCTGACGTGATAAGTGATGCCGACAAAGGAAAAAGTCGCTTTGCGCGAACAAATTTGCCTAGTGGAAAACAGGGGTTTAGCTATTTACTTCGGCGAGACTTTTATATTTATTGGTTTACGGATTTGACTTTAAAAGAAAAACAGGTCGGTAGGTAATTGCTACATATTGATTTCGCAGGATTTAATTTTGCGCAACCTAAATGCAATATTTTCCCCGCAGTTCTACATTTCGCGCATCATGGAACGGTAGAAAATTAAATTATGTTTTTGTCTGTTAAAATGACATTTGTATTCCATGCCATCTGAACTGAAAAATCCCAACAGAAAGGGGGAGCTGTGTAGATTATGCAATTGTAACAACGAGTCTATAATGGCTAATGCATATATTATACACATGGATAATGTCATAATTTTTAATTTGTCTAACTTTCAGTATTTGGTGTCATGGTGGCAAACGTTTACACTCTGATTATTTTTCGCGCGTGTTACAGTAGCGGATCTTTTCGCACGGATTATTTTGCGCGAATTCAAACACAAGTAAGGAGTATAGGTGTAGATAGATGGATAAATCGTTTATTGTTTCAAAAGGTACCAGCTTTGCAGTCAAAGACTGAATTACGCTGAAAAACTCTTACAATGAATTACGTACAATTTATGTTATATTTATACAAGATTAATTATAAAGAAAAATTTAAAAATCTGCATGTCTTACATGTCTTACACCTCGGAATTTCAAACGTTCTAGGATTCCTCATGTCCCGAGATACACTAACTAACTCTTGGAGGTAATAGATACTAGGCTAATGTTTGACTATCATTCTTAACAATATTACTAAATAAAGTACCATTCAATTTGTCCCATCTTTCACCAAGTTTGGAAAAGTTTAGTCTCTGCAAACGCATCATTAATATAACTGAGGTCTGAAAAGGTCACATGCATTGCTCGTCTCTGAATCCTTTCGATTTCAAAATGGCAAATATGATGGCAGATTACTATGAAAGACTTGACACGCATATTCCGTAACAGATCTAATGCAAGAGCAGTAAAATCTGACAAGCTAAGTCTTCGTACACACGTTTGCTCGTTTTAATTGCTTTATTAACTTTACATAGTCTCTTGGCTGCCGTTGATGTAATCTTCTCAATATCGTTCGTTCCACTTCAGATCCTTTGGAATGATTATTCATAAGACTTTGGCAGTTGGTATACTCTCTCTATAGGCTTATTACTCACTTGATCATATTCCATAGGTATTTTCCTAAATGATACAATTAGTTCATTACATTTGACCTGATTTACACGAAGATTATTTCCACTGTCCATTGGGAAATATGATCAATATCATCTTGTAACAAACATGCACTATTCCTTGGAATCTTTCTGATAAGGTACTGTCATCAGCAAATTTCCACAAAAACGAATTTTTTTTTTCAACTTTCAAATCGTTCGTCATCACTAGAAAGAGCCAAGGACCTATCGAGTTCCTTGAGGAACCCCAGCTGGAATTTCTAACCAATCTGAGAAATGTTGGTACTTGTTTGAGTTAGATCAAATCGGAGATAAACATTTGACAATACGGTTCTGCACTATTTTCTTAATAATATATTTTCATTTAATGTTAATTACATGCAAGATATTCTAACGATACATTTTTTATTATAAAATTCAATGTCAATGCGGCACAATCCACGTAAAGGATTCACTACAAGATGAATGTTAAAATGATTTATCAAGTCTGTACTAATGTTTCGTTTTGGACTCGAGACTTAATTGGTAAATGAATTAAGATTTAGATGTTCATTATGCAGTACACACTGCAAGAACCCCCTGAGTATTTTGGCTCATGAAGAAACTTGAGTAAAATAATGCATCCACAGTATATGACTCAAAGTTTTGAGTAAAATTACTCAAATTTATGAGCAAATTTACCCAATTTTTGAAAGTTTCAAAGTTACTCAGTTTTTTTAGTAGAAAACTGGGTAAATTTGCTCATCTATTTGGGTAATTTTACTCAATTGTTTGAGTCACTGCATGTGGGTGCATTATTTTTTATATTGTTTGAGTCAAATATTTTTGCAGTGTATTCATAGTATTGATTTTTATAATAAGTCTATATTAAATGTACTACTTGCGCCTGCGTCGTCTCCGGATATCTTTATACAAATAATCTTTAAATGCATGTATCTTTATACAAATAATCTTTAAACGTTTATATTTATTTACCTAGTTGCTATCAACATTCGCAACATCCAGCATTTTTAAATCGCCTTACTAACATTTTTAATGACGCACGAAAACCTTTACTTCTATAGTAATAAACAAAAGAATCGACGACGGAGTTTACAAGGCATAGCGGGCCAGTAAGTATAAAGGTTCGATAAAACTGTATTGGATCTCTTGCCACGTTTGTAAAGAAAAATCCGATCGTCATTGGCAACCAACATGCTGCAAAACTTCCAGCAATCATAAACAACGAACGTAATGCTCTGAACTCATCAGATTTCGCTTGTGTTTGACCTGTAACAGCAAATGTTTGTCCTGCTAAATGTTTTCTGTGTTTTCTGGATAAATTGTACATGTACGCATACATTACAATAGACGATGTTACGTAGAAGCCCATGAAATAGCGTGTGATATGTACAATAGGTTTTATATCGCAAATCAAACCAACCACGGCCAAGACAAGAACAAGCATGGCTGCAAACCATATAGCGCACACTAACGTTACAGTTCGTTTAAATGTCATAATTTTTGGATACTTCAAATCTCTTACTATGCAGATAAGACGATTCAGAGTTAAAAGAAAAATGCTTCCAGTGGTGGCCACGGCATTAAACTTGCTCACAGTTATAAAGATGTTGAAAATGGGGTGATAAAGGTTGTAAATTAGAAGCGGAGCAGACACACCGCATACTAACAAATCTGCCCAAGCCAGACTCAAGACGAATATATTCGCAGGCGTGTCAGTAAATCCATCAGTCAGAATGATTGACAGAATTAAGACGAGATTCTGCACAAATCCAAGTGATCCAAAGAGGACAAGAAAAAGAACGAGACCTGCAGTTTCAGCTTCGCCTATGTATAAGCTTAATGTGGAAGACAATTCATCCGATTCGTGAGAGTGGTTGAAATTTGAAATGTTTGTGAAGTTCATGTTGGTAATCCTTATATGCTTGGTTTGCTGCGATTAGTTACGGCTGTTCGTAACAGACAATTTATTTTCCAACGCTTAATATGTGCACCCGATCTAGATCTCTATGGCTTGGTTATGATCGATGGATCTTTTGAATCTTCGACTAGGGACGAACTTGACTATAATCCGCAATATGATATAAGTAATCACAAATGTAGTGTCCAAACGCACCAACGGCTCTTTGGATGGCTGTTCGCCCTTTTTATGGGGTTCATAGCACAGTGTAAACGATTATGAGATCAAAGCAACCGCCTTCTGAACATTATCGGTTGAAATCACACGGATTTGAAAGTAATGAATGTATTAAATTTAATTGAGCACTCAATGATTTCAAGTGCAAAAGCGATAATTTCGCTCCGACGCGGTAATTGGAGCAACTTTGTGTCTAATTTAATTTTTTGGCAATCGCTGCTAATTTACCGCATAGAAAATGTATCCTTGTATTGAATATCTGTTTGAACATTAATAGACAGAAACATGCACGAAGACCTCAAGCCTACCCTTCTTGACAGTCCTGTCGGATACGAAAACAAAAAAAATCTTTTTTTTTCACAAGCAATTGTATAAAGAACCAGAGGGCTTATTTAGTTGTTTTGTACCTGTTTAATGTTTGAAATATATTTTATTTTCCTGTGAATGTAGATAAATATAATACTAGTATAGATATGAAGTCACGAAACTGCAATTACTGAAGTTGTGTAGTATCTGTTATATCTGTTTAAAGACAGTTCAGGTATAAAGTATAAACGACAGAAAATTGCTGAACGACAGCCATTTGTTGAGGGCCCGAGAATGCGAAATACCTAGCATAGTTCTGCACAGAATTCTCGCTTGTTCTTTAGATATACTTTCATGCTTGGTATAGTTTAAACAAGGAAAAATATCTTAAAATATAAAAAGGGCATGGGCCAAGTGGTAAATTTCATTTCATTTTACTGTAGTTTGGAGTGTTTTCGAAAAAGCAAATAATTTGGAACGTCCTAGACCAGGACCCCTCCCCATTTCCCCTTCGAAACCAGCCAGGCGCACGATTACGAGCTTCGTTGGCACAATTTTCAGAGCATGTGCCTCATGTGAAAGACGAGACTTATGTGAAAAGAGGCAGTCATCGTTCTACCGAAATCGTGGGTTTTCTCCAGTACTCCGGTTTCCTCTCTCAGGAAATGTTGACAGGAGTGTTTGGGATAAGTCCTATAAACCGACCCTTCCATCATGGCTGTGCTCCGTGGTCGGACCTGCGTCATAAGGTGGCTTCAGGAGGCGCCCTTAAAAAGCCTTCGATTCGATCAGATTGAGCTGCGTCCTTCGCAATTCATCTTAACTCTCAACTGCAAGTAAGGATCATTAAGACACCCCCACTTAGTTAAGCCGGTTTTCCATTAGACGAATTTGTTCCCGCGAAGCCACTTTTTCTTTAATTTGTCCGCATCGCTTTTGCTGACGTGATAATTGATGCCGACAAAGGAAGAAGTCGCTTCGCGCGAACAAATTCGCCTAGTGGAAAAACGGGGTCATTTATTTATTTACTTACTTACTTGCTTCCTTATACTTACTTACAAGCAACACCTACACCCACAAACAACTACTACAACAATAACTCTGTATATGTCTATAAATACAACGAAACCTGCAGTCAACAATTGCATGCAACAAGAAAAACAACAAGTCAACAGCACTATTTTGGCGCCTATACAACACTATTTTGTCGATTGTATTCATTTTATAGTGTGATTCATTAACATAAATAAATAAGTATGTCGGGGTGTGATAATCATCCTTATTTGCAGCTGAGAATAGAGCTGAATTACAAATTCATCGAGTCGAAGACTTTTAAGACGCATTTACACGATATGACTAGTCGTTTACGATTGTCATTCTGGGTGTATGAAAACGGCTGCTGACGCCACTATTCCTGTTCCTGTTTATTTCTTGTTCATTTTGTTTACTCTTGTGTTTTTTCGAAATTTGAAATTTGACATCCTTACACTCATTCTTTCCAGTACATACGCCAGACCTCTGACTGCCACCTCATGACTCATGTCTGATCACAGAGCGCAACTACGACAGAAGGGTTATTTTTGGGTTTACCCCCAACCCGCCCTGTCAACATTCCCAGTATAGGAGAAACCGGAGTACCCGTTTCTGTAGAGCGTTGCCTGACCCTTTTCATGTATAAGTATCACAGTGGCGCCCCAAGCTCGATAATTGGGGAGGGGGGGGGGCGAATATTCATATATTTGTGTTCACAGACCATAAAAACTATCGATTTCAAAAGAAGTTAATAATGCAGAACACGAAGATATGAATATTCGCCCCCCCCCCCAATTATCGAGCTGGCGGCGCCACTGAGTGTCATGATTCCACAGCGACAATCGAACTCACGATCTGACAGCTGCGACACCGAAGTTCCACATCGATATTGTAACATAGTATATTATCGTGTTTTGTAAAGCTTTGTTTGGGTTGTGATTTAATGTGGTTTGTGTTCTAGGTACTTCAAAATATTCTGGATACTGAAAAGGCGTATGTTGAAGAACTACAGGTAGGTAGTTCTAATATTTAAATTAAATTGGTACTGTTTGGTGTTGTGTTGTGTTTTGTTGCTTGTTGTGTTGTGTTGTGTTGTGTTGTGTTGTGTTGTGTTGTGTTGTGTTGTGTTGTGTTGTGTTGTCTTGTGGTGTGTGGTATGGTGTGGTGCAGTGTGGAGGTGTGTGGTGGTGGTGTGGTGTGTTGTGTTGTGTTGTGTTGTGTTGTGTTGTGTTGTGTTGTGTTGTGTTGTGTTGTGTTGTGTTGTGTGACGTTGTATTGTTCCATCGCTATTTGACGCGAGCGTTTTTGTGAGCGTGGAAAAATCTCTGGCACCAGATTATTTTTTACGTTCATGCATGTATATATATTTTAGGGAACCTTTTGCCTATCCTGTCATTCAATTTGCATGCTTTATATAACAATTATAAAGAACCATTTCGCATTGTTAAAATTGCTCCCCAGCTCTAAGAATTTCATTTCGCCAATCGGAATGCATGCGTAAATCCTAGAACGTTGTGAGAAGCGAGACATGATCAAGAATGTCTGTTCCTAAATACTTTCTTTTGTTTTAGACTTTATTAAGAAATTATCTGAAACCTCTTCAAGACTCTACAGTGTAAGTCGTACTGTAATTTTCGGTCGAAAAACGTCAATGCTTTGTATTTCAATAATACTATCTAACGAACCAACTGAACTAATATATTAAAATTTTGATTACCAGTCCAAGTGAATATTTTAGGTGCAGCTCCTTAATAAAATTAATGTATAACTTAACTGCGTATTACAGTTCTTCTATTTTACTTCCATTAATAGAATTCCATCGGAAGAAAGCAAAATTTTGTGTGGAAATTTTGAAGGAATCGTCAATTTTCAAGAAATGCTTTATGAGCAGTTAAAGGACGTTTCAGAGTATGTACACTTGATCATAACCAGTGTCGCTCAGAGCATGCTTATTACAAGAGCAAAGTGGATAACAAACTTAAAATTGACAAGGGCACGGAAATTTCAAGAGCCCTTCCTGCTGTACTTCCTGCTACTAAAATGTATCAATTGAATCGATCCAACCTTTGATTTTTTTATTAACATATAATCGAATATAACGAAAAGTATAAAACAAAAACTTGCGAGTTGAGTTTCAACTGCTCGGTGGGTTAAATTAACTGCGATTGTTTCGGGAACCATAACATTTCAATATCCGTAGAAATATTTTTCCAATGAAATTCAGAAAAATCAAATAAAATTTAATGAAAGATTTCTGACTGATTCGCAGAACTGCTCATGGACGTAGATCGAGACTGGGCAAGTAAATGAAACACCACAGTAAAAACGAGACTAATATAATGAGTCAGAATATTTATTATTTTTTTTCTGTAGACAACCGTTGACGCAACAAAGAATGGGAGCCGTGTTTTTACAAGCTGCACCTAAAGTATGTTACAATATTTTTCCGTATTGTTTTTGCTTTTCGTAATATATCGACCAAAAGCAGTGCGCCATCATGGCTATTGGTTCAATATACATGACGTCACAACTGGAATAAGGATAATTTTTTTATTATGTCAACCTGCATATTTCATTATGAGCCTCAAACTCGATTTCGTAGGCGGCCTGTTTCCCATCCCAATTGGATCTCAACATACTAAAGAAAATTTCTTTCAAATGCATCCACCCACGTAGTAAGTTTAACAGGTTCACACTGGTTGTTACCTCATCAAAACCCCAATTATTTATGTCAAGTATGAAACAAGATGGGGCCGACGTTATGCCGTTTCTTGGTCGGAATATCTCTAACACCAATGGACAACTTGCATGTTAAACTAATCTAAGTAAAGAGAAGGGAATCAAACACCACAGCTAAAAAGAACATAATATAAATTATATTTTTTTACCGCCATTTTCCTTTAATATATGATCAATCCCAGTCTCGGCATGGCCAATAATTGGTTCTTCCCTTGGATTACTAACTATTTGCTCACAACGTTCTTACTACGTTTACGACTTTAATTTGTTATTTACAAAGGAAAAAGCCGCTTCGCACGAACAAATTCGTCTAGTGCACATTAGACTTGCTCCAAGTCTCTCTTTCATTGTCATATAGTATCGATCCACTATAGTGTACATTACATGACGTAGCACGGAGAGGCGGAGCGAGAAAGAGGGACTTGTCAACTTCGGAAAATCTCGGTTCAAAACTGAACCGAAAATGCAAGACTTGCTTTAATTGTTTTCTGTCCGTGTTTATATGTATTGATCTAGCATAGTGTAAATAACACGAGTTCCATTACAGTAAATAATACAGAAAGAAATTGAAGGAAAACAATTAAACAAGTCTTGCATTTTTGGTTCAGTTTTGAACCGAGATTTTCCGAAGTTGACAAGTCTGTCTTTCTCGCTTCGCCTCTCCGTGCTACGTCATGTAATATACACTATAGTGGATCGATATGACAATGAAATAGAGACTTGGAGCAAGTCTAAGTGCATATCGGCTATCACGCGAGCTGCATGTCATGAAGACAAGATGGTATATCTGCTTATGCTCAACGTTGACTTATCCCTTGAATATCGTATTAATAATTCTAAATTTTGTTTTGTAGATGAAAGATATTTACATAAAATATTGTGCTAATCATCCTCGGGCTGTTGAAGTTCTTACAAAATACGGGTACGTTTAGTATAGGTAATAGAATGGTTATGTGTGTAATATATGGATAAAACGTGAACGAGTGGGCGACCACATGACATGAATGACATGAACGGTGAACCACATGACATGTGGCAACAATCGGGCCTTAAAAAATCTTTTACAGGGCCGTCTGACAAAATGTCCGATGAATTTGAGTTTGGGTCGGACATATGTCCGATGACTTCAGTTCAGTTTGGGTCGGAAATGAGGCTGAATGACGCGAATTAATATCAACATAATGTATTCATTCTGAACTAAATGTTGTGAAGATATTAAATAATTGTGTCATTCATACTTATTTCCAAGCCAAAAATAACTTGCTTGCCAATGATAGCAGTACGACTTCGATAACTTAAGCCCGTTTTCCACCTCACCATTTAACTCGCTGCCCCGCAACATTTCTGGTTCATTTTTATACAAACTGTGGTTCTGGACTAGGGTACATTTTGATTTACGTGCGTGGAGAAAGCGTCAGACAAAGCTACAGTTCGGTTCGACACCAATACACTCGGGTCGGACAAACAATAAACCTCAGTTTTACTTAGGTCGGACAGAATGTCCGGTGGTTTCCTCTGTACTTCGGACAATTTGATGAATGGATCGGGCAATGTCCGTGACCGACCGATATTTTAAGGCCTGTAACAATTTGTGGTAACTCATGGATTCCGGATAATAATCAGAGAAAGTCTCGTGGTACTTGGACAATATTTCACTATTTTTCCCATGATATAGTGCATTGGTTTGCTTCGCTCAATTTTTATAGAAATTTGTATATTGAACGCATATTGAACTCAACAACAGATAAAATTTCACAATATGGAAATTTTATATAAACAACGAACTCTGCGCCGATAGGCCCGATAACCTAATGCCATATTCGCATATTTTTCAGATTATTGAAAAATAAACTGGTTTGGAAATTTAAAAAAAAATACCGAAGAAAATTTAAGATTTCATTTGTTTTAGCATATACCATAACAAAACAAAGATGACCAAAAAACAACCGACGAAAATATTTTTAAAACAATTTAAGCTTCCATAATAGTTGTTAACAAAACAGAATTCACACGCTTTTAGTAATATTATTCATTAGAAATAGCTTTAATGAATACCTCAACACTGTACATCGGACAGCTACGGTTATACTTATAGATGTACTTTATTATAGGTGTCGCGGCTATTATAGTTATTCTATTCAAATTGTTCTGTTCAGTACTGCATGTACAGTTAAACAAACCTTTGTGACTTTCTTCTTGTTAGCGAAACCACAGCTTCGTTTAGTATACAGAAATTTGCTCGTCTGTAACCGGAACGAAATGGGAAGCCATTTTGTTTTTGTCCGGAGGTGAATAGTGCAAGAATATCCAGAGCTGAGCAACCAATCAAATTGCGTGAATGAAAAGCATTATCCATCTGCCGAGTATATGCTAAAAACGGATATTGTATACAAGTAACGCGTAATAAATGTAATTTATTTTTCAGAGATGAACTGTCTGATTTCATGGAAAAACAAGGAGCTGACGCGCCAGGTGTTCTAACCTTGACAACCAGTTTAAGTACGGTACGTGCACTTGCCTGTTCAGGAATTTACTTCTAAAGTCATGTTTAACCATAAGGATAAAGTTTAAGTTATGGATAAGTATCAAGATTCTGGCCATATATCTGGCTCGACAGAACTAAATGCCCATTTCCACTCATGAAAATTTTGCGCAGAAAGAAAATTTTGTAAAATTTGATTGACCGACACAAATCTTCCGTCGGAAATTTTTTTTTGATATTTTCGGAAAATTTTCTCCGTGGAAATTTTTCTTGAGTAGAAATGGGCCTTTCAATTGAAGGGTTTAATTTGTATAGATGGAAATTGTGAACGGAAATTGTATATATACAATGCAATTTTCATACCTGTATAACAGCAGCATGCAGCAAGAGCAGTTGCGAAACATGCAACTTTTAGACCCTCTGGCAGGAATCGGCCCAGCAAAACGGTGCAGCGGTCTAACCACTGAGCTATACTATATTACTGGAGGACCTGCTCGGCATGAAAGAGTGTCGCCAAAAACATGGCGGCGCTTACGCCATTTCCATGACAACTTGTCCGAAGTCTCCATGGTAATTGCCACTGACCAACCGCGATCCGAAGCACTAAACAAAGTCCTGCACCCCCCTGTTTTTACACAAATATTTCACTATTTCAGAATTTAGAGGTTTTCGGTTGTTTTTGAGCTAGAAAATCTTTCCCTCGCACTTTACTTGTTTTACTACGTGGAAGAAAAGTGCCATTTTGTTTCGTTTGTTGATGCAACAATTCACTATCAAGAAAGATTGACTATTTTTTCAAGGTAAGATTCGTGAAACTATTTTTACTTTGTACTGTTTGTAGAACCTTGCTAGTTGCTAGATATAAAATGACTCTCGAAAATGAGTCAAATGACTATAATATAAGTCAAAAACTCATGCTACTATATATATATACAGCAAATATTTCAATAGCAGACACATGAACCGGGGTACGGACATATAAATCCTGTTTATAATCGTTGAAAATTGTGGACATGAAATTATGTTGTTTTGTGTTTTTTATTGCCAGTTTTTAATAATTTATAATAATTGTGGTTGTTCACATGCTCACACGGTCGTACAGATTATATATGGTGTGAATCAGGATTGATATATAGATAAGCACAAAGACAGAGAGTGTGGGACAGAGGGAACAAAATACCCAGGACCTGAGAGTGTTCAAAGCAGTTAGCAAAAGTTGGATAAGCATGATTGCTTGACTATGATGTGTTTTAGAGATAAGATATGGTATAACTGAAACTATCTTTTGAGTTAGATTTAACATGAATCATGTCCTGTGAACAAGGCTGCATTGCATTCCCCCACATTGAACAAGTCTCACTGAGCTTGGACAAGCAAGTCCTACTTTTGCCAGGCTTTTTGTAGCAGTGTTTATATATGGGGTTGTGCAGCAGTGGTGGCCACTTATTGTGGGAGGGGGGATTTAGGTTGCCAGATCCATATGACCATGCACTTTATGTTATTGGATATCGTAGTTCTTTAAACTTTTTTGCCTTAACCCATGGAGCACCATGCAGTGCTGTCCCCTTGACAAGTAAAATTGTCTGGCATTAGACAGATCGTGTAAAATAATCTGGTGTTAGACAGAGTAAGATTAACTAAAGTTGGGCACATTGGGTATGTAGATAGTTTGATTTATATTTCATTGAGTGCCATGAGCACTAGCTCCAAGTGACGAGTAAAATAGTCATGCATAACCATGCAGAAGATTGTCTGATTAACCCACTGAGTGGCAGTGTTCTCCCCTAAAGTACATTAGGGTGCATTGCCACTTAAAGGGTTAACATATATGCAATACATATTATATTTTTGTTAATTACTAAAGATGTGTAATAACATGATTGTGGTATAATAATGATCTGTTTAATTAATATAGGTACCAGAAGTGATGGCACAGGATGCCAAAATGGAGAAGAACAAATTGAAGTTATGGCACAACTCTTTTTTATTGACAATAAAGAGTACTACACACAGTCACATTTATTTTTTTAACACTACAGTACATTAAATCTAAATGTACATCTTTGTGTCTAAATGTAGTATGTACATGTTTGTACAATTGTATAGCAGGGACTGAGAGAGCAGAAAAGAAAGTTAGTTATTATATTGTATTAAAATATATTCAAAGTACCAACAGCAACCTTTTATCAGATTAATATAACACGAGGTGATACCCAAGTGTTTTAATAGATGTGATGAAACATGTACTGTGAGTGTTTTGAATAACTTCAGAAATGATGTATTTGATAACTTCATAAATAAATTAAGATGAAGTGTATGTAAATCTGATTTCTTTTTGTTTTTACCCTCATCATGAATTTTGAAATGTGTAGATGTGTCTTCCTTCAATGTCAGGTACCCCCAGGATTTGGTTTTAATACCAGAATTGCAGTCCCCCTTTTCATCTGGGAAAATCTCAGGTCCCCCCAGTTTCTCACCCATCCCCCCCCCCACATCAATAATGAATGCCCCCTTATTAATGTAATTAAATTCTGTCAATACAATTTTCAATGATTATAAATACTTGTTGTCATAAATACTAAATTACAGTACAGTACGTATTATGTAAATTATGTAAATATATAAAATTTATTAAAATTTTCATTTATTATTAACATTTTGTGATTTCTATTTCCACACCTAGAGCTCAAGTCACTGTTAGTAATACTTGACCTCTGAAAATATGTTTAATGTAGTGATGAATATTGGATTGGTTCTGAGAAAATTATGGGTCAAATATAGATTTACTTTTTAAAAACAAGTACATTTTTAAGAATGTTCCCCCAAAATGCCTGAATTGCTATCATTGCCTCAGTTCAACTATTTCAACAAATCTAGTATATGTCATCAAGAGTGTTTCATTTTCTTTACAAAACTAGTAGTGTTACTTAATTTAAGCACATCTTTTGATCGATCCCTGCTGATTAGCAGAGGTTGGTACAAAACCTCCAATTTTCAGACCTTGAGGATTGCAGCATTGAAGTATAATTTCATGACCATGCACATGCATGCAATATTCCACCAATGCATCAGATTCCTCAAATTTGCCACTGACAATACCTCTCTTGGTCTAAATAAATATAAAGCAGTTTAAATATTATCTAAAAACTACATATTAATTTAATGAAGCAGACCATGTATTCTGTATGAGAAAAATATAGAATTGAGAGGTAATGTCTATTCTTATGCAAGTATTCCTTATGTTGACCATGCACCAACTATTACATGCAGTAAGTGCATGTTTGGTGAGAAAAGGGTTTTACATGGCAATGCTGATGTACATCAATAAATGTTGAAGGATTTTTGTAGATCGATGAAAATTTGAGGGTAAATTGTGTACATTTTTAGACCTGGTTAAAGCGGCTGCAAAAGATGCAACTATATTTTTTAGGTTGGTTAGGTCTAAATATGTATAAAATTGACACTTAAAATATTCGTCTAGTGACGCTACCTTTGATATTTAACAATCTGTTGAGTGTGATGTCCAAAATCCTGACAGTTACCCTTGCACCTTACTACAGGCTTCACCTTATGATATTTACATGAATTAATTTGCAATTACAGCTCGACACAGTAGCTGATCAGTATAAATTGGTTTGAACACTGCATCAGAATCATTGATGGCTGCAGGTTTATTCCTATCTTAAAGGTCTGCATACAATGCTGCTTATAGTTAGGAATGCTTTCATTAAACTGTTTTAAAAGTTGCATTGTACCTTAGACTAGTGCACACTATTTTATATAAATTGATAAACAAACAATTTTACTTGTCGAGGGGAGAGCACTGGTGCTTAAAGCTTAAGGAGTTTATAATCAGGTGTATAATGACACAAAAAGTGTCCCCAATCAGTATTTTATAGGTAGACAGAAACTACCTTCCTGGATAAGCTAGCTTCCAGTACCCCAGTAACTTATACAAAAGTTGGTGCATATTAAACACAAACCCTACAAACACATAGTTTCATCAAGTGTATGTTTATAAAAGTAATAAAACGAGACCTCAGGTCTCTGCAGTCAACCTAGAACTATAAAATATTTGTGAATACAGCTTGTTAAAATAATGGGAAATTTTACACCTTACAATATGAAATTTGGACTGTAGAAAGCTGAAAGCTTGTTTTCTTAACAAATGAAGTATATTTCATCGTTAGGCTTACCAATTTCATGTCAAATAAGATAAAGAATGAGTAAAATTGACTAGACATCTCCTACCTTTTACCCGACTCAAGTATCGTCATTAATACTCTTTTCCCACATTTCTCGAGGTTTTGTTTGGCTTTCGCGGGCGAGAATAACACGTACGACTTGCATACCTTTAACCAAATGGTCAAAGGTAGTAAATATATCTCAAAATTTATGCAAAAGATTTAAAACAACGAGAACTATAAATATTTATCTGCAAAAACCAAATCTTTTGCAAAAAAACCAGGGGGGGGGGTGAAAACTGCCGTGGGCTCAGAATTGAGCCTGGTCAGTGGTAACTACCATGAGGTTTTCGGACCAGTTGCCATGGAAATGGCGTCATATGGCGTCAAAATCCGCCATGTTTTTGGCGACACTTTTTTGACTGACGAGAGATAGGAGCAGGTCCTCCAGTTATTATACAGCTCAGTGGGTCTAACCAACTGAGATATGGAGTCCAGTAGGGCCGCTGGTTTGATTCCTACTGGCCCGTTTACACTTGCAATTTTTACTGCGATTTCTAGTGCGATTTTCCTCTTCTGATGCATGTGAACGAGTAGATGAGTTGTGAATGATCTGAGTTTATATGTACCCTCATCTGAACATTCATGACTCATCCACTCGTTCACATTCATTCACATGCATCATAAAAGGCCAATTTACACCCAGAAAAACCCTCCACAGAATAGGAACGGAAGGAAAGTTACATAGTGCTAAAGTCGTTAGCTCCAACGCCGTCCGCTCTTGTGGAACATTTTCCTGAGTGGAAATTAGCTTACAATGAAGCTTAACAAGACGAACACAGGGACATACATTAGAATTAATAACAACACGAATATTGTTGTTGTTAATGAAATGTTTTTATATTTAGTTATTTAGACGGCTGGATAAATACCCAACACTTCTGAAAGAACTTGAACGGCATTTGGAGGTGAGTTTTATGTAGGAACACGCACTATAATTTGAAATGCATGAAATGAGCTAAATTCCTTTTGCAGGCGAAAGTGAGTCCTAGAATCACTTAGCAAAATTTACTTCATGCAGATTGTCATTGAATTCCATTTGCTGAAGTGCATGGTACACGTCACACTACGAGAATAATCTGTCCATGCATCCGAAGCTTGTCCTGAGCTATTAAAGCATGCATGTGCACGCAAGAAAAACAAAAAAGGTTATTGTCTAGTGTAAAACATTTCCAAATTTAGTTTTAGTTGCGAAGAATGAGCCTTCGTTCTTTAAATTATATATAAAACTGCAACGAAGATTTACTTTCAGGATATTGTCTGAACGCTATACAATCCTAGACAAATAACATGCGGACGCTGATTAAATACGGTTGAAGTTTAAGGCAATCAAATATTTATACGCATATTCAGCCGTATTCCCCGCTCCCCCGTTACAATGTTGTTAGTACAGATACCGTAATATAGTTGCCATAATGACTGAAGTGTTCATCAACATTGTTTCAGGGGTGGGGGACTTTATGAAGTATATATGAAAACGTTTCAAAAAATAATTTATTTGCCATGTTTGTCCGAGCAAATTTGTCTATGATTGTAGTTTGAAATTAGCTTGTAACCATAATCATCCAATAATATTCTCAAACTTATTAATATAATTCGTGAGCAAAACACAAAGAAAACCAGGACCATATCGTTGTCTTGATACAACGGTCATAAACGCCCATAATCGAATTTATCTTAAATATACAAGTTCGTTTGAGAAGTATAATATAACTCGAAAGCTGTATGTTACCAGCGTATACAACACCTTAAAGTATCGGAGAAATCTAGGCTAGCGCCTCGCTTTTCAAATTTTTTTCGACATTTTATATGCCAGTAACTAGAAATGAATGCATGCAACAACCCCTCGCCTTTATTTTCCGAAACATTGTTTTACCATGAAGTATCCTAAATTACGCCAACACTGAACGCAGGCTCGCGTTGTTCGCGTCATGTTAGCCATGCATGGCAACACAATCATTGTTTATTTCAATTTTTTAAATTTTTTTGTTAAAAACGGAAAAAATAAATGAAGTCAACCGTTGGCTTTCTTCTTTAATTTGGAAATTACTGTTATAGATTAACTGTGAATGTATACTATTATCTTGTAAAGATCATCATTCACTGGCTGCCGCCACAAAGGCTTCAGTATTTCAACCGGATAATATTTATATATTAATAAACCTATAACAAAGGATTTGTTTAAAAATTTCATTGTGAAAATCTTCGAAATTTGCCAAATTTCTATACCACCCTATTATCCATGAGAAACCATGATATATATACGCGTATTGCCAAACGTCGACATCGCTTCTTGCATATAACAATGTTACTCACTTTGGTTTATATTTAGGATGGCCATGCGGACGAATTTGATACGAAAAAAGCGATTGCCGTATTTCAAAATATTGGGGTAAGTCTGAGAAGATGTGCCAGTACCAAAAGGGTGGGGGATTTTCTGGTAAAAGTCGACCTGAAGGACGCTTCCATAACAGTTCCAGTTTGAAAATGTCATATACTTGCGCCTTCTTTGCGGACACTACAGTATATTATAGGAACCTTGTATATTTTAGACAAGCTGCCGTGAAATGAGGCGAAGAAAAGAAACAGAACATGAAATATTGACTGGCACAATTGAAGGATGGGAGAAAGAGGTGTGATATGTTCCTGCATCTTTGTTAGAACAATGCCTTCTCACGTCGACCTGTGTTGTATCGCATCTGAATCTGAATTTTATTGAGTCGATAAACTCGTTTCGAGATCACATCAACTTTTTTACAAAATCGAATCGATTTCTCGGATCCAGTTGTATCTGGATGCCTGTTCAGACGATCTGATCTGAGAGGTCTGGGGATAGTCGGCTTCTTTTCATCTTGTTGGATGGAAATATAACAGGTTGTATTTCAATCCGATTTTGAATGAATCCAGTGTCAGGAGGTCGCTTTCATGGTGTTCACATGCATGCGCCGATTTTTTGGAGCGGTAAAATCTGCTTGGTCGTGTCAACGACCTTTATACTCGTACAGTAATGCAAACAGAAATGAGCAAGTTGTTGCAAGCTCAAAGTAAAACTGTAGTGCATGCATATTCTGACTTTGTAAATGAATTCAATTTGGTGCATTAAAAGTAGTAGGTACTTTGGTTTGATGGGCCTTTTTTAATGTGCTTCAATTTTTTGGTTTATTCAAAAATAAGTGTTGGTTTTCTATTGCATCTCAATCTTTTTACTGTTTTCTTGTATTGTTCTCTTTGAAATTCACATTTCAATCGAGGACTCCCGCGTGTATATAAACCTGGTTGGCGTAAACTCACAAACGTTAAATCCTATATGTAATCTTGTTCTTTTTAGGAAATGCAAAAACTGGGAGAACTGGTGTACATGTCCTCACTACTCATTCATGGCGAAAACGAAGTATGTTTGTTGATATTTCATTTTTAAACAGAAAATAGTTGGTATATTTATGCATGACACCGTACATTTAGAACGCCTTTCTTGTCAGAGGAACTGCATGTATGCATTATAGGAACAACTAAATTAAAAACTATTATGTATCTTTTATAGAAATAGGTTTACGGATGCGTATACATAAGAATAGTGAACATTGTGTACGTAAATAAAAATTGAGCACAGGACCTGTGCATGCATGCATGCATGCATGCATGTGCGTGCATGCATTTGATATACGCTGTGTTATACCATGGATAATAAAATAAATGGATAGGAAACTAGCTGACGTGACCTAATGTTTTCAATGGGCTGATGGCGTGATTGGATGTTGAAACCTAGTTGCAAACCAAATTCTCAAAAACGGCAAGTTTAGCAATAATACAGCTAAACATTTTAGTCAAAGAGCAAATGAATATAACTACGCCATTCTACGATGAAATCTCTAAGTATTCCCAGTCAATTTTAGCAAATATTTCAAGCACTAAACAGTGAAAAGGGCATCCCAAATTTCGTTAAAATTTGGGACGCCAATTTCGTAGCTACAAATGTAAAAAAATACAAAACAAAGACGAAAAACATTTACCTTGAATACTTTGTCGTGGCTTAGGCATGTTTTTAAAACAATTGGACCAGTATGTGCTTCAATATTACTCTTTTAAAGCGGAAAGTATAGCGAAACAACAAAAATGCCGAGAACTTTGCAATACGCGTGACGTCACAGATTGCAACTAGGTTGTTTTTGCTTACGTCAGCTAGAGTCCTATCCATTTATTTTATTATGCATGGTTATACTGAGTAAACATAATTTCACATTTTAGACAAGAAAACACTTGAAAGACTAGGAAATCATATGGTTATAGTACCTACACGGTATTCAAACATGAAACTAATGTCTTTTTTAGGAGGTGAAAGAAAGACAATTCCTACTGTTTCCCGACGTGCTCGTCCTGCTGTCTGTTAGTGAAGACATAAGCGGATATTGTTTTGAGGTAACACGTTCATGCGTGCATCTACAGTGTTTCCACATCATAAATAGCACATTTGGATTAGTATTTATTAACTACTCAAGAGTTATTGTAAATAGCGAATCTTATGTAAAATAGGTTAATTAACCTTATCATATTGTAACATCATTCGATTGTAATGCGCAATTGAAAACAATTCAGTTGATATTTGCGCAATATAAATTAATAAATTATTATTATTATTAATATAGAAATTCGAGCAATAGTCGTCGATTCCCAAAATCGGATTGTATTTTTGTTCTTTATGATACAGAAAAGTTGCAAGGGACCAGACGGAAATTGTACAGTGAATCGTACAATGAATGTCAATGCCCAGCATATGCACGTAACTTTTCGTCCTTTACTCAGAACGTCTTCAGAGTTAATGAATCTAAGATATAAAATTACAAAGGCATATCCAAATAGGCATCTAAGAATAATCCAGAGCCGTAATTTATTATGTACCTTTGTAGTTTTTTATGTTAATTGAAGAAATGTCGTTTTGTGTTGTCTCGTACGTGCACAATGCTGAGCATTGATATTCATCATAAATGCAACATAGAGAAAGGAATCATTTGACAGTTGAAGATCTGATCTTTATTGCCTCTTTTTTTTTTGAGGGGGGAATAATTCCATAAAATTAATATTTAAGCACGAGAACATTCAAAAGTTCCTTTAGTATTCTGGCACACCCTAGTAAACCAAACTGTGATATACATTCCCAGCCTCCTGCTTGGAAAATATGATCATTCCGATTTGTGAACATACTGTATAATGAGAGGTTCATATTCTAATTTTTCCAGACAAGCTACAACGTCACAGATATTAAAATAAAGAGTTTGGAAGATACCGAAGGAATCTTAAATGCGCTAGAAATTGAGAGTGAGTAACATGCTTTTTATACTAGTATAAGTATTTTGTTTAGGAATGCATACAGAAAATTTCACTTTTAGGCTGCATCGATACGTAAAACTGGCACAGTTGCGCAAATCCTATATAATATACCTATATACTTTGTACTTAAATCGATGAATACTTAATTCTTACCATCCTAAACCTTAACTCGAAGTCACTATTTTGCCGGCAACTGTCACGATGTGTACTATAATGTCTAAAAAATAAATAGGTGAGTTGCAACCATGCAATCTCTTGGAAATTTAAACGCAATAAAACCGCGGGCATCTTTGTGCCAAATTGAGAGTTAAATCTAATCGGGAAACAAGTCTTAAAGACCATGTAAAGTTCGTTCTGCGCATACGTTCTGCGCAGGCCTACATTCCAATGGTCGGGACCCGACCGTTGGAATGTTATTAATATTTCGCACCTTCCGAACTTTCTTGAATTGAATCTCTAGTCTAAGCATAGCGAACCATAAGAGTGTTAAAAATTCAGAAAAAATATATCTGATCATATTTTACAACTGTAGCACTTTTATTTATAGTCGTTATTTTAACATTTCCGCCTGAAAACGGCCAAGGAAAGGATATTTCTTATTTCTTCGTGTTACCACATTGAATGAATAGTATCTTCATTGCATCGTTGAAGTCGCAAATCGTTCCTAACAGCCAATATGATATTTATTCTAATAGCAAACGACCAGACGCTTGTTGTATCTGCAAACAGCGAGAAAGAAAAATCGGCATGGTTGGAATCTTTGGCCAGCGGACCACATAGTCCATTAGTTAGCAGTCCTCATAGTAACGGCTCGCCAGAACGATTTCCAAGCAAAGAGCCCCTCTCTTCAGCCCAAAAGGAAAACATTAAACCTGCTGACGCTTTTATGAAAAGTGAACATGTACCAGTGAAAATAGTGCAGGTAGTATACAAAAATTAATTTAATTTCGTTTGTTATTATTTTTTATTAAGTTAAATGTATTGGATTCTGTTTCAAAGATGAAAAGGAACTGTACAGTACCTATATAAGATATGCCTAAGGCACTATTTATGTGGGCAGTACAGGAAGAAGTGCTCGATGTGCCTAGTGACTCTAACCAAAATACCAAATCTAATATTATATCAACCCTGATAGCCCTAACTATAACTGCATTAAGCATTTTTAAGTTGGCGATATTTAGCTGTGTTGACGGATATCCTCACACTCCCCAAATACAACGTTAATGAACAATTATACTGAAAGAGGTTGAGCTTGAAATGAAGAACTATCAAAGCCAAAGTTTGTATTACTTATCAGCTGAGACGGACAAATTCTTCATATATTGTGGAAACCAAATTCAACATTTGTTTTATTTTTATATTTAAAATATGTACAGAAGACGTCCACACCTTCCTTTTTCTTTATTCGTAATGCCACATTTTATTAGGGACTGATCATATGATTCGTGTAATATGAGCCATGATTCGTGTAATAAAGCTCTTATCGCGGCTTTACTAAACATCCAAAATGACATTTCAAAGTTCAGTTAGCTTAGTTTGATTCCAGTAATAGTATCAAGTTCAAAGTAAATTGTCGCGACACGATTCATCCCGGCTCGGCTGATATGAACAGCCCCGTGAAATAATCGATAATCGTTTCATATTGCACCCTTTGACGTCAATAATTTTTGCTCATATTGCATCGTTGATGTCACAACTCTATATTTGGTCAGTGGTTTAAAACTTTGTAAAAGTTGTTGCAGATATAATTTTTTTTTATTATTATTAAAATCCCACAAAATCTGATCTTAAAATACCTCACTTGATCAGTTTTTATTACATGCATACAGACTATTGGGGAAATTTCTGGAATTCCTAGAATTTTGCATGTTCGCGATGATGAGTCATGTTTATTTTTTATCTAATGTATTGTTTGTTTCCCTTCCATAGTCTCACACGTTACCAAGAACCGAAACGAGTGTAACTCATGGAACGTCTTTGCCACGCTCAGTAGCAGCTCTCACCGACGCAAATTACCGTGACATCCCGTCACAGTACCTTCACACGGAACGGAAATGGGATTCAACTCACTTGCGTCCCACTCCTCCACTCAGACCTGCGTTTGCGCTTATTATGAAAGAAGTAAGTTGTATTTTTGCTCTAGCTAATACACACAGTAAACTTCTAATTGCAATCTGAACTGTCGTATATATTTTTACGTAGAAACGTCTGATCCTGACATTTATAATTTCATGCCCAGTATTAGAATAGTAAGCTCTACCCTAATCCGTATTAACTAGGTATAAATGTGTTACCAAATTTGAAAAGTGAGTGCTTACTTAATCTTTTACTTGATAAATTTTGAACCTAGCTGAAGAACCTCCAAGAGTCGTTATGTTGCATATAAAAGATCGTCGATTTGACCTCTCAGCATAAATGTTATATTGATCCTAGAATTACCCGCACCAAAATGAAACATGGAAATCTTGTGAAGTGCATACAAATGTGTGAAAATGTACATGTGTTCTGTACATTCACGTGACATCTTAAACTCTTTAATAATTCATGAGTAAATTATATTGATCCAGTCCTAGGACTGGATCAAAATTAATTCAGTCCTTGGACTGGATCAAAATTAATTCACCTCACTTTAAGTAGTGATTTATTCGTATGAGATGTCATTTCAAATCTGACTATGAGTACTGGACTAGATTTCAAGTCCTCACATTTTGCTCCAGTCCTCGCCTTCGCCTCTGCCCTCGGGCTTGATCAAACTGCGCGGACTTGAAATCTAGTCCAGTGCTCCTAGTCGGATTTGAAATATTACATCAATACCGGGAGGGATATAGCTATAATTTTGTCAAGTATATAATAAATATACGGCAGCTCGTCCAATTTTGACCGAGCTGTAATTACGGCAGCTCGCATATTACATAATAAATATACGGCAGCGTATATACGGCTGCTCGTCTAATTTTGGCCGTCCAATTCTGCACATTTTTCAAAAATCACTCGCAGTGTTAATTATTAATCCTTCCCGCGTGATTACCTATACTAATGAAACCCCGTATTCATATGCTAACTATTTCCATTATTTACTACTGTGTGTAATTCTTACTGACAGGATTCTGCTAGCTCACCAAAATCTATGAAGACCTTGCTTCATTCTAGCCGCAGCAAGAAAGGTGCGTTGAAATTAATTATCTCCTAATGTTAGGGGCATATAGGATGTCATACCATAACGGGGTATATATGACTATATTTGTAAACAAGTAGACCTATAGTATAGCTTGAACTCGCATATTCAGTTTTAACATTTTTGCACATACCCACTAATGTTGTTCTCACGAGACCGACACCAATTAATTATATATAACAAATGTCAGAGTGCCTCTGTTGGTAGACGTGTGTCTGTTTGTGAATAATTTGAATAAAAATTCAATTGATTTTCGGTGTGCCAGGACTAAGTTTTACTTGTTCTGTCATTCATTGTTTAAATCGTTCACTGCACGCACCATTACTAATACATTATTAATATTTTGCGTTTATGAACAAAAAGAAAACACTCTGCATTTTCAACATTCCGCATCTTTAGTACTCCGACACTCCATGTAAAACCCTACTCTGCATGAATGTAATTGCAAGTATTGGAAATTTAAATACAAATAATTTTGTTGAAATTAAAAGATAGAATTAAAATTCTTCTACAGTAGAATTCTAAAAGTAGAATTCTTCTTCTACAATTATATGTACTGTGTATAAAGTAGAAACTTTGCCCTATATCCTTTGGATCTCTGAGTTTGTTTTACATATAACACTAAAATAAATCATTGTTGAATGTTTATTGAGTTAATATAAAATTATAGAATAAATAATTATTATACTCAAAATAGTCCAACAAACAAGACTGATTTTAGTGCAATTCGCGGAACCAAATAGTTAGTACAAAAATTCACCGCTGAGGTGTGCAGTGGACCTTCCATTCCACGATGAATGAAATGGAAATTTTTAGTCAATACCACGTGATCATAATCAGCCAATTAAATAACGATGATTTAATAAGGTGTTATATAATACGCAATTAAATATATTATGTAAAAATATAATACATTGCATAATAGATAGAAACCGTAGCAGCAACTAAACAAAATGTTCGTAAATACAGTAACTAATATTTCAGTGTATGGCATTAACTAATGTTAATTTTAAAATGCGATTGTTAAATCTTTCGTGATATAACTTTCTTAGCAGGTATTGACAGAACTCAGTGCAGTAGTGCGTCATGGCCTGTCACTAGAGCTAGTTGGATTGAAAAACGCTTATCTTTGGGATATATAAGCAATCAATCAAAATTTAACTTAGGTTCAAAGAAGACAGGTTTGTCGTTAATTCAAAGCACCACAAAGCCAAAAATTATTTTACCATTGTATCAGTTTATCGACAAGAGAAGCATGGGTAAGAAAATAGAGTACGAATTGAGGCCTTTTTAATGACACCAAGTGATCACCGTGAATATAGTGTTATGCTATATTCATGTTACAATTTTGAATTTTGGGTGCCTGTGTGGGCGGAGAAGAATACAATTTGCAGGCTTCTGTGTATGATACTTGCATGAAAGATGGGACAAACTGTGATGCGTTGAAGTTTGTTCTATTTTCAGGTGGTTATATATCTAGGTTTTCCTGGAAGTCTTGGCTTTGATCATCCAGACATACATGCATGCACCTTGTCCGATTTTTTTAATAAGTTGAACCCCAATAACTTGAAATGGGCATATAATTATAAATTACTTTTTCAAAATGGCTTTTTGTTAAAGCATGTACGAAACTTGTTGCGATAGCTATCACTTATGAGCCCTATAGCACATACAGCACGCGCACTATTGGCCTTTCTTGTGTTTTGTAACTCGCGTCAATTTCTTTGGGCTGTATATACAGTCAAACCATGCATGAGACACGTCTTTTACACATGAGTAAAATTTAAACGATTAGAATGACTTTAACCAAGGTTTTGGCTTTAGTGGTGCTTTGTATATAAGTATATAAACAGATAGACGTTAAAATATCCGTATAAAAAGTGCTAAAGTATCCTTAAAAGTCTTGTAACTTCATTAACCGTAATTCTATATTTTGGGGAATGATAATAAAACAATTAAAACTGACGATAATAACAACTTTCGCGTGTACAGACAAATAAATATCATTCAAAGTTAACCTGAATTGAGTAATACGTATACTGTGTTGAATATACGAGTAACATTAATGTCATAACTCAAAATAGCCATTAATTTTGAAGCAATATGTTAATTCGTCACTTCGTTGAAACCAGTAATTTATTCTCAGCACAACGATATTCTTTAGAACTCGCTTTACTCATCCAAGTTGTCATTTTCATTATATGCACCATGTAAATATCGTATGCATTTGGATGAGAGATCCCATCTTGATAACATATCTATTTTATGATATGTACTTTTAGACATTACAACAAATTCGTTTTTTTATTTCCTTTATTACAACGGATTCTTTCTATGTAGGTCGTTCAAAGAGTGAAGATGAGTATCGCCAGAATTCATCATGTAAGTTATATAGCTTTGATGTTCTAACTAATTTAGTAAAATAACGATGATTGACTATATGTAATCTTGTTAATTATAACGTTTACCCATACTATAAACAAGGTATATAATATATAGCGGCTGAAACGATTGAGGCGTGGGGGGGGGGGGGCATTTTGCCCTGTGTCCCAACTCAAAAGTGGCTTCAATTTACTTGATACAAGGTTGCTTAACCGAGAATACAAATCCTAGCTGCGCCAGTGCCGGGTAATATGGAATAAATTGAACCCAAAATAGCTACGATTGGTCTTTACATTACAATGACAGCGTTGCAATTTAAACCAATCCGGCAAAACATGCACCGCTTGGAAGAGCGAAGCGCCGCACCCGTGCAGAAATTACCGACTATACATCATTTCATTTGCAAACACAAGCCCTATATCCGGTATGATTATTGCGTCACCATGATTAGATCACAAAGTACTTCCAAAATGTAAATAACTCAACCTGAAATTCAGTTTAGTATTGTATGTATATTTTACTTTCAACAGCATCTGGACGGGTTCTTGAAGAAGATATGTTAATACTTGGCGTAATCGAAAGTTATTGCAAAAGTGCAAAAGAAAGATTGACAGTAAACTGTAAGTACCGGCCAGTGTATAAGTTTATTTACTTGACTGTATATAGCATATAGCACTTCCATCCACCAACACGCTAGTTTGCACTGTAGATAGTTACCATGCAGGTATATTGGCTTATTTAATTAATTAATAATATACATGACAAAATTTCTCAATTCTGATTGAGTAAAAGCAGTTCAATTTTATCGTAATACAGTGACGAAAATGCAATTTATTGCTCAAAAAAGTAATTCGTCCTACGGTCTCGTGCAATTTTGATCGTCTTTGAAAAAGTCAGTCGTGCATTTTCTCCAAATTTCACTTGAAATCATTCTATTACCTATAAACATTAAAATGTCTTAATTAAGAACAGGGGAACAAATGGGAAACCAGTGGCTCACGTTCTTGCTGCGACCTGCTTTATTTGTATTTATATCAGGCTTATCAGCATTTAGTCCCCTCGCCTGCAGCCTACAAGGCCGGAGACCGCGGGTGAGGGGGCATTGGTACCATGCTCGCGATTACGTCATTGTATCAGAGCCACGATTTTGGTAGGTACATATACCTGGGGTTTTGTTCCACCGTCGATAAACTAATTTCCGTATTAATAGTGTGGAGTAATTGAGAGACTAAAAAAACAGAAAGCTATGCTTGCCGACTCTCCTTATATCCAGGAGAGTAACTGGAAATAAATAAAGTTCGTTTTGTGATACTAAACACATTCAATTATTGTATACTGCAGAAATTAAACATTAAAGAAAGAATGAATATTTTCGGTGTTATTACCTGTTCTGTATAGCATTTAAATTATACCACACTAGATTGTAACGTACATTTTATGATACTAACCAAGAGAGTGGAATGGCATAAACGTATGTAGTTAATGCTCTTTGATGTAGCTGCAGGTTAGCGTATGGCGGCAGAAGGTATAACAAGTTCAGCCAAAATTGGGTCTTTTTTATACATGTTTTGTGCACGGCTAGTCAAAAACACATAATCCGACGAGCTTAAATGCATCTCGTAAATGGTGGGCAACTCATTTATTAAGTAATTTTTTCCTAATAAAGGCAATGTATAGAGTTACAACAAGAGAATGTAGTTGATGTGGGACACTACAGAATTTTACATTTTATATACTTTCGTCGTTGCCTAATTTAGGCGCACGAAAATTGCTTAAACTAGTATATAAGACAATGTGGTCTTAAAACTCACCAGGGTTGATCTAAAGTCGCATTAGGGCTTGTTATCAACTAGAGGGATGATGTGATTACCCAAAAAGGTGAAGATACTCTTGCTCGTAAGTGATCCAACGCAATCGCGCGTTTCGTGTAACACACGCGGGTATCAAAGTCAACGTTCACTTGTTTAAATTTGAAACCGTGCTTTCCCTTAAACGTATGCCAAATTTGTGTTTTGACTGGCATTAAACCGATATAAAATCGATACCATATGTCAGGGAAAAAAGAAGAAGGAGTACTGCATTTATTTCATTGCACTCTTTTAGGTTAGTATGCAGTTTCTTTTAAAGTGCTTAAATTATCATAATATAAAAATATAAAATATAATTTCCTGGAAAGTCGTACGTATCATCCCATACGCATTCGAAATCACGTAACCGCCACACTGCACATTGTTGTATATAAGGTGTATTAAAGCTTGTTATACCTTCATTTTCTGCCATATGCTAGCTCGACCACTCCCTGTTCGACGTTCGATGACACCTGAGCAAGACGACGTGTTCATCAAAGAGGAGACTGGCTATATTGGCTCTACCTTCAATAAACGCCGTGTACCACTGAGGATTTTCGCTGGCGCCACTTGTTGCATACGATATCAAGGCGAATCATGATAATATAAACAAGGCGTTCTGTATCTACACTACATAATTAATTGTACGCTTTTGCCGATGTCGGACATATCACTATATATATGTTTATAACTTTTAAAAATTAGATTAATTCATGAATAATTAATTTGTTAGTTAAGGGATTAAATGCTCTTAAACCAATTATATGTACAGTATATAGGCCTACTGTGCTAATATTATGTTGACCAGATTTGAACAACATAGAGTGGAGACCAAAAATAATTTGGTATATAATTTCTAGAGATTTAAAAACATGCATGAATTCATAACTTGGAGGATTATATATGTTGATATATCATATACATGCTTGCTGTTTACTTTGTATAATTTAAAGTGTAATTTTGTAATTTTCTTATGAACTCAGGCTTTATTTTGATATGTACGATATTTCTACTTTGTATATTTGTATCCAATATATTTTCGCATAAAACAACAACAATAGCCGCGTCTATAATGTCTGTATATGTATATCTTCCAAAATGGGTAACCGTTGTAATTAGTGACTACGAATTCAAGCAAAAGATGGTTTCAATTTGCGATTCCTAAACATTTAACGACGCTGGTTACGGTTGAACATGTCACTTCACTGATAACAAGCACGTCAGACTTGCACGCCTTTTGTCTTGTTATTATTAGAGGCAAACTTGTATCCACTTTTACCGTGGCGTAACGTAACAATAGACACCTTAAGATTGACGTTTATTTTATGTACGCCTAACCGCAAACCGCGGTTTGCCGTTAGCGGTTTCACGTTTGCCGTGCTTGCAAATATGAAATTAAGATTGACGTTTTTCTTCGCGTTCAATTTTTTTCCGTCGAAACTATAGGATCCATTTGAATTTCCTGTCCAAAAAACAAATGTCACTACCAATTTGTTAAAATGAATTGAAATATGAAAGTATAAATGTAAGTAAGAAATATGCAAATATGTTTAAACACGGACTGTGAAAAGGTCATCAATGATTTTGAACTTGCTTTATCGTGAATGTTCAAATGTAAACGTTTATTAATTAAAACGATTCAAAACACGACTTAAAATAAACAAATCTCAATTTAAGAAATCTATCATACCAAAATCGGCCACAAAATATTGAACTGACAATCGAAATTTTCATGTTTTTTTAACCCAAATAAATTAGAGAGTCGATTGGGCGCCATGTTGTCTATGTATCGAATTTATACATGGTTCGGTTAAAAGCACTCAGAATACGAAAAATTTCCCGTTAAAAACAACTTTTATCCATCCAAATCAAAGATAAGATGTATATTTGTCTTAACATATGTCATATACGTGCAATGAAGTAATAACAGTTGAATAAAATGATGAGGTAAATCACTTACCTGTAGAATGCACTCTTGAGGTTTAAAACGTGAGCGATTTACGGCAAACGTGACGGCAAACTCCTGGTCACGTGGTTTCTAGCGGTTAGACGTTTGCGAAAAATACGTCAATCTTAAGGTGTCTATTGTTTTGTTTTTTTCACCGAGGTAATTATTGACATTGAAGTTATGTGATCGGCCGTCATTGGTGTGGTTAAGTATATCCAAATCAGCATATTGTTTAGGCAACTAATTGTTAAAAACCGTACATCCTCTATTGGTATACACTCACCAGGGTTTATTACAATTCCAGCATTCTGATTGGCTACTCAACCAGGGACCATTATACATAACGGACGACGGTTGTGAAAAAAGAATGGCAGAAAACTTCTGTTTTGCAGAGGTTTCGGGGGAATTTGTATAAAATTCTTTCTCCGAAAACAAAAAAGTATAATCTGAAGACGTTTAATAGAAGGGAGCAAATTTAAACCGTATTTAATAAATATTTTTGCTGTTACTTGCCAAAAAATGCGACACGAAGACAGACGGGAATTGCTCAGTAACTCGGCCTTTTAATAATTAAAATTACTCCTCCCAAGGTGGGGGACTAATAGAGGATTTATGGAAGAAAAATAATACCGAGTCTCTCGATAGAAATTCGGACCTTGCTTGTTTTTGAGCTTGGTGACTTTGGAACTAGCTTACTTGCTTCCCCACGTATAATTATTAGTATACATTCTGTTTTCCACTTTGTTCCGTGAACACCTGGGCAGAACTAACTATACTGAAACGCAAGAAGAGATTATTACGGTACGCTGCGATATACACTTGAAGTTGAAAGTGGAAAATTATTCATGCTGATGATGATTCAGGCGTAAGGAGGAATTAGAGGCACGTCATGACCTGGGGTATATGAGGGAGGACATGATTTCCCTTTTTTGAGAGAGATATAGTAAATGTAATACGCATACCCTCGCCCACCCCTCCCGATATTCTTTTCTAAAACGACTGCAATGTGTCTGTGAAAATATCCGATTCACTTGGCGAAGAAAGACGCTAATGTGGAAAACGAACTTTAGGACGCGTATTCTCAGTACAACAATTTTTCGAGTGAGGATTCTCCGTATCACTCTTTAATGGTTTGTGTCTTACTGGCTTACCCAATTTTTATACTTCCAATTAAAAACACAGTTTACCAAATTTTACAACACTAACCAAAAACAGACATGTCCACGCAGTTAGGGTTGGGCGATATTAAAAAAATCATCTCACGATTATTGTCGAGGAAATTATCACGATATTCGATAATATCGCGATAAATGTTATAAAAACAATGACAAATAAAACAACAAATTAAAGTAATAAGCAGGCTTTTTCTTGTCTAATATTTACTGTTCATAAACTTGAACTGTCTATGCAGTGTCTACTGTGTCTCCGCAGGCACAAATGCCGTGGGCACACAGCGCAAACATAGCATGCAATTTCATTGTTCAGCGGATTAATACATAAATATTAGCTTTAATATTGTATTAAATTCATATTTAATTCAGGAAATAGTTTTAATTCTTTTAAAAACTATATTTTCTAGGAATTCAAAGAAGTTTTTAGAATTTTGTAAAAGCTATGTACACACATGCGAAGCATTATCACGATAGTCATCGAGCGTGACGATAATTTCGATATATCGTCGCTCAAGTTTCTACCTTCGTTACAATTATCGTGGTTGAAAATATCGCGATAAATCAAAATATCGAAATATCGCCCAACCCTACACGCAGTGTGGCGTCGCTACTTTCTATGAGCATCTTCCATTGTTTTAAATATTAGACATGTGCATATATATACGGATTTATTGTCTAATATATAGGTGCATTTAGTCAGGCTCCAGCTGCTCTGTACATGTATGCATGCATGGAGGGCATCTAAACAAAAGAATCTCATTATTTCGCTTCCATTCTACGCATAATAAAGACCCTAATGATAAAAAACCTTGATACAAGTTGTCTTATTTGCCAAAACCCTTCCCCTTTCGGAGACGAGCAACAGCTAACAAACTTCGGTTGCAATATATGAGCATTCTTTCGATCAGTTCTGATAGTACTTTTCTCAATTGATTCACTCTCCCTTTTTTTGCATTTCTCTCGCAAACTTCTCAAGTTCTTTTCCCTCGAATAAATATCTGTACACGTCCCCCATTGATAACAGTAATGTATTTAATGATATAACAAGATCGGAAAAGATGGGACAGTACGTTTATTTCTAAATGTCACAATAGATGTTTCTCCTTTAATGTCATTGGGGAACGTTTAAAATTTCTTCCGTGAACGAAAAAACATGAACGATTTTCGTCCACACTCTGAAAACAACATTGTTATCATTGCAACGAGTGTTTATCTCATGATCATTTCTTTTGAAGTAATAATATTGTACACAGATGGTACAAGGCGATACAGGCACTTCCAAACGTCAAGAACTACTAATAAAATCGATTACATTCCGATTGTGCTTATATTGTGTATTCATTTTGGATATTGCAACCTTATTGCTGAATAAAGCTAAATAGATGAAAACAAAATATTTTCCATTTATTTATAATTAGAATTTTCAAAAAACCTTTTTGTCAAACTTGTGGCCCTGTTCCTTTCCTTACATATATTATTTTAATTGCACATGCAGTTTGCACATCATTTTTTCTCATTAATTCCAACAATTTAGAACTCCATAATTTTGTCATGAGTCATGAAAGTAATTTAAGGCTGTAAGTGTGTGATACATTGTAAGTTTCCTTTATACCTATAATGTTTGAATTTTGACTTCAGGTAGCCCAATTCCTCCAACTGTCCCACCGCACAGACATTCCACTGCTTCCACTCTCAAAACTGAACGAGAACATGCCAAACAGAAGAAAAAGAAAAAGAGGTAACTGGCAAAATAAAAATTGTTCTTCAGTGCCACTATTATACGTATAAGACGAGAAATTAAACCACTTTTCTCTTATTTCAACCGCTTACAGGATCCGTAGCAGTCTTTGAAATCCTTAAAAGTCTTTTAAAAAGTCTTTAAGTTATTTAAAAAAGTATTTGATTTATACGACTCTGTGGCTAGTATATATATACAGGGTGTATCAAAAAAAGCGCAATCCTCGACTGAAATGTAAATTGCTAAACAAATAATAGATGAAAACGTTAAAGTTTACATTCATTTTAAAGCGTAGCCATTCAGCTTTCTAACAGTGGGTTGTTTCTTAAATTTGACTCATTGGTTCGCGGGTAATAATACTTTACGTTATTGCGATTGGAGATTAAAAAAATTGAGATGGAATAACAAATCGTTCTCATGAAAATAACTGATTTTTTCATTAAAACAAAAAAATGTTGCATTTTATTAAATGGATTGTAACAATAAGTATAATTACGGCTTTTCTTCCACTATTTTTAACTCAGTTTGAAACTTCAAATGCGATATAATTTTGGCTTGGACCATCCAAGCTGACTGACATCAACTTGCTATAATTTCTGTTTACATTACATCGCAATTCGATAACACTCTAGCTCAGACACAAGAATGTTTTGACGATTTTTAGCATTCGTTTAGGATTTTCAAACAACCTGGTCTTTTTTAAAATACTTTTAATTTGTTCTTACGTGGTTTTCCAGATGTAGCGATGACAACATTAAAGTTTAAAGAAGAAAATTCTAACATTTAAACCGACTAAACAATAACATAGTAAACTTGCATAATTAAACAGCAACTAAAAATGATAGGTTTTACTAAATCTTTTCTTGTGCAATTATTACTAGCATTGGAGACAAGGATAATAGTTTGTTTGAAAGAGAAAAGAACAGGCTTTGAAGTAAGCCTAAAAGCGTTTAACTATAAATAGTATTTCGGAAGTTATTAAGCACAAAAGATGAATTGCGTTTATTTTGATACACCCTGTAGATTGATTGCAGCATGAGTTTCACAAATATCAAAAAGAAGACGCATCGCAACTTTTCAACAGCTGATTGCTCTGAAAAGTCTTTGAAATGTTTTTGAAAGTGGGCAGAAAAAAAGTTTTTGAAAGTCTTCGAATATTTTTGGTCTTTGAAACTACGAACCCTGTTAATATAGTCTTCCAAATACAAGTCTATTGAATTTACATCGTCTTTTTCACTCAGATAATTGCTGGTTTACTATGTACCATCTACTGCACGGTAGTAGGAAACCCACCTATACAATGGATAAACTCTGCCAAAACGGTTTCTTCAAGTAGTTGGCTGATTAACTATAGTTTAGCTAGAAAAGCAAACGTAATTAATGAGCACAACGAGCCGTAACTCCTGGTTATTCCTCCAAGTAATAAGCAACAAAACCATTATGATAGCTGTTTCCCGGCTACATTTCTGGCCAAAAATATTGCCACACCTGTCTTCCACTGCCCAAATGTATCACTTCCCACACAAGATGACTTGCTCAGTGTAATGGTAAAGAGAGGGGGTAGCTAGGTTGTGCAAGAAATTTTGCATGTGCAATATGCAAATAATTGTGTGTCGGTATATAAATTTGAGAAAAGTAACCGAGATTGCAGTAAACAACCTACTGTACCTTATACCTTATTCAATAACACGTATCTGCCAAGGTACCTTATTGTCTATTGAATTGATGCAATTTTTATGTTCTCTTTTCAGTTGTTGTGCTAATTTCGCTTTCTTTTCTGTTTTGTCTAGCTTATTAATAGGTGAGTTCAGTTGTCTTCGAAGTCAAGAGGAAGATCTGCGAACAGTAAGTGACATATCATTCACGTCACTTGCGTAAATGCACTTGCACTTGTATTCGCACCTCTTCACCTTACAACCCATTCTAAATAAGGATATCATAAGTTTGCTGGCCTCATGGAAAATTGGAATTTTCTTCCAATATTCTGGCATGGCCATTACTAGACAAAGACGGGAAAAGGAAGTGTAAATGTCATCTATATAGGCTGTCGAGTTGGTCCAAATGGCCAAATTTATTTACTATACATTGGTCAGGTTGTTTGGTTAAACTTGAACACCCTTGTCATCCAAGCCCTTTTGACTTCATAACTACACTGCACTGTAGTCCATCCATTCCCCCCCCCCCAGTTCACGTATTTGTTTTGTTTCTTCATTTCGTTGTATCAATGTCATTCACATGTCATTCACTCTTTCCATCTTACTTTCTCACTATATTTTCCTCAGAAGCGAAATAGCATACAACTGCATGGTCTACTGTCTTTTAAAAGCAATTTTCGTGCTTAGCAATCATATAAGTAAAACCACTGGATTATTTTTGCAATACCTTCATGGCAATTACCTTAAATGTTTTGCAAGCACCACTGAAAGAAAAAAAACATACATGTAGGAACCTAATCAAAATTGAATGACTTTTCAAAGCATGAAAGGGTATTGTAATCTTTTTCGAAAATTGTATTGGCCTTGAAAACTGCATGTCCATTTAATGTTTTTTTTCCAATTGAGGCCATCAAGTACTGTGTACAATCTGCAGATTTTTAGAAACCATCCGAAAGACGTCGATACGATAATTGGCCGTCTAAAAGGCAGTCTTTTAAGTGGCAGTCCAAATTCTATAATGTCGGTCCATAAGACAACAGGACAGCAGGGTATAGCTAACACCGTGCTTTGCATTGTTAGCGGCAGGGAATAATTTGAATCTTGACTTCGCCTTTTTATGTATGGCTATCGTTTTCACTGGACGTCTATATTATCAGTGGGCTATACTAGTAATATAGTATGCAAATAATTTGTTTTATATGACACCATTTTGCAAATAATTTGTTTTATATGATTCCAAAATACTGCAAATAGATAGATTTTATCGGATTTTTTAGTATTAAATACATACCTTGTTCAAGAATAATTAAAATCCAACAAAACGGTGAATTAATATGATAATGGAGATCATTTATCGTAAAAATTATCGATATTGTATTTTTACACCTGCCAGTTTGCTTCGCATAAGTTATGTTCTATCGGGCTCAGTATGAAAATTATGGATTTTGGATGACTGCATTTAATTAAACCTTACCGTGCGATAGTACTCGTACCATTGCATGGCCGAGCGTGCTATTGCACGCGTTCCATTGCACGATAGCAAAATGGTAATTTTAATTCCATATCACGTGATCGTAATCAGCCAATTAAATGACCAGAACTTAATGAGGTGTTAAAAAATAAATAACATAACCCACCGCCCAATGATTACTGACGAACTCCCATGCATTATGGCCTAAGGTAAGAATAGTTCAAATACTAGAAATACATGCATTCGGCAACCCCCAAAACTCAATCAATCTTAGTTGCTCTGTCACGACAGTGCTAAAAAGTAGGATAAGTAAAAAACGCTTTTCATTGTGGGAAACTGTCGTAAACAGTATTAAAGGTGATCTACAGTCCGATCTGCGCATGTGCACAAATGAGCCCACTTTTTATGATACAAACAGTTTAACTATGTTTTCAGTTCTTGAAAAGCCTGATTGTTGTTTCTTGATCATTTATTATACTCTAGAAGCTTGAAAATATAAATAGTTGTCGAATAAAGCTCAATATTTTGGACACAAAAATGTAAACAAAGGCTTTGTTTACATACGGACTGTAGATCACCTTTAAATTTTACCAATATAAATACTGATACATTATTTATAACGAACGGCTGACAAACATGCTTGAATCAGCTACGAACTAATCTCGCAATGCCCACTCTATTCCTTATAATCTCTATGATTTCTGTTAATCCAGTCACAGCTCTCCCTGAAGTATGAAGATCATAGGTCATGTCAAATGGCGTGTAGTTCTGTTCCCGACGCGTCTCGAAGCCTCAATAATTTTATTTACGTTGATTCGGCTTGTTCAACTTTCTTCATAATATGACCCAAATAAATAAATTGCAGCAGTACACATATTAAACAATAAAGAACAGTACTACCAATTCCGACATACAGATTACACTTATGAACAGAATTACACTTGGGACATATAGTTTTATAACTACGAGGATCCTCGACATCGTAACACGAGTACAAAGAGGAATTGTAATAATTAAACATTGCCGACTTGAATGACGAAAGACTATCCATATTTAAGTTAAGTCCATCAACGAGATGGTTCCATATTCGAGTTGCCCGAATCATGTAAAATCTTTGATATGTTACTGTTTTGCATTTTGGCCCGAAGAACTTGGGACTGTTATTGGCAGAGGATCTGGAAGTGGGGATAGTTGGACGTAGTGATGCTTGGATGATTACTATAGTTGGGTTTTGAGTTATATTATAAAAGAGCGCCATGTCTAGATATCCATGCCAATAGCAGATCGGTAACCAGACCTCGTGCACATTCGATGCTGGCTAGAGACATTTGTGGGCGCGAAGAACCCTTCATCCCCATCTCCTCCCCTTGAAAATCCTGGTTTTGTGCCCTCTCCGTATCACTTCACCCGCCCTGCTCATGCCATCTGACATGCTGTGGTACTATAGTCCTTATAGACAGCTCTTAACATTTTGAAACAATGATATTGTTATATAACGTCCTAGATTCCTACAGTTTTCAAGATTTAGATTCGGGATTCGATGCAAAAGCTGAATTCCGTGGTAAATTCTATAATCCTTGTTTGCGGTGATTTATTTTATGCATGGAAAATAAATTTCTAAAGACTACAACATGTACATACAAATGCTAGTCTTATATTTGAACATTCTAAATAGATATGCCAAAATCATTTTATGTATATAATGTATATACCAGAACTGTATGTGCAGAAGTTTCTGGATCACCTCGACAAAACCAAATGTCGTGTTAATAGTATAAAAGTGTGGAGTGATTGGACGAAAAAGAAACAACTCAAAAAAGAGAAAGTTGTGATTGCTGACCTATGGGACCTATGGTTTTGCTCAACCGTCGTATTTAAAGTATAAAAGTGTGGATAAATCGAGAAGAAATATATACAAAGAAAGTGAGGCGATCAATACTAGAGCATTATAGTATGACTGTTTACATATAAATTTTGAATCGTCTTACTCTGTTAGCTTGTTGAATTTAACAGTTAGTCTAGGACCTGTATATGAGTTTGTATGCATTTCATTTAGCACAGGTAATCTCAACTGTTTTAGGGTAAAATGACCATGGCGGTCAACATGGCATATGTGCCAAAACCTGAATCTGGGACAAAAGTCCTGAAAATGACCCCGCCCTGAAACGGCAGTGTCGACATAGCTCTAACTTCAGAAAACAAAAAGCGATAGTCTTTCTGAAATGCTTATAGTGTTTAGAAGGGTTGCTTTTAGGGGTGGTCATTGGAAGAAAAAATTTGTCTAAGTAAATATTTTACAAGAAAATGACCATGCACCACCCCAGGTAAATTGCTAATTATGCATAAAATAACTAATATGCCTGGCAGAAATTAAATATTCTTATTTCCTAAAAAAAATTATCATGGGGTGAAAAACTATGCTTAATTTAATATAAATATTGTTGATATCATAAGGATTGTCATTGTTTTCTTTAAATATAATACGTTTTATTTCACTTACCCCCCACGAAAACACAATTTCAGCCATATTTTGCCGTCTTGTTTGCTTTTTATCGCCGAATCTCGCAAATATCATCCAGTTATTGTACTTTTACATAATCATAAATGGCTGAAGAAGATTTCAAAGAAGGTTTCATCCACTTTAGAAACAGTGCAGTGTATTTTATCTTCGATATTGTGTCCTTCGATATTTCGTCAAATTGCCGCCATTTTAATGGCTCGCCGCTTCTCTGCCCGATAAATACCACTTCTTCGTTTTCATATGTATTTAGATTACATTATCCAAGAGTAGTTCATTGTAGAATAGTCCCAATCCAAAAATTGGAAATATTATTTGTATTTGGGGGGAAAAAACCTCCCATAATAGTTGTCCTGTCAGAATTCAAAAGAAGTAATTTAAAAGTCACGCGCAAGTTCGCGAAAACACCTCGTGGGTTACATAACAGGGGGGTGAATATTTTCACGAAACGTTTGTTCGCCACCACAGCAACCTAACTAAATGTATTATATTTTTTGTATTTTTATAATTGATGATAAAAATACGCAAATATTTATTATTTTTTTCATAAATCACAAATATACAATAAATATAATGTACTTAGTTAGGTTGCTGTGGTGGCGAACAAACGTTTCGTGAAAATATTCACTTCCCCCTGTTATGTAATCCACGAGGTGTTTTCGCGAACTTGCGCGTGACTTTTAAATTACTTCTTTTGAATTCTGACAGGACAACTATTTTGGGAGGTTTTATCCTCCCAAGTACATATAATATTTCCAATTTTTGGATTGGGACTATTTTACAAAGAAGTACTCTTGGATAATGTAATCTAAATACATATGAAAACGACGAAGTGGCATTTATCGGGCAGAGAAGCGGCGAGCCATTAAAATGGCGGCAATTTAACGAAATATCGAAGGACACAATATCGAAGATAAAATACACTGCACTGTTTCAAAGGTGGATGAAACCTTCTTTGAAATCTTCGTCAGCCATTTATGATTATATAAAAGTACAATAACTGGATGATATTTGCGAGATTCGGCGATAAAAAGCAAACAAGACGGCAAAATATGGCTGAAATGTGTTTTCGTGGGGGGTAAGTGAAATAAAATGTATTATATTTAAAGAAAACAATGACAATCCTTATGATATCAACAATATTTATATTAAATTAAGCATAGTTTTTCACTCCATGATAATTTTTTTAGGAAATAAGAATATTTAATTTCTGCGGGGAATATTAGTTATTTTATGCATAATTAGCAATTTACCTGGGGTGGTGCATGGTCATTTTCTTGTAAAATATTATACTTAGACAATTTTTTTCTTCCAATGACCACTCTAAAAGCAGCCCTTCTAAACACTATAAGCACTTCAGAAAGACTATAGATTTTTGTTTTCTGAAGTTAGAGCTATGTCGACACTGCCGTTTCAGGGCGGGGTCATTTTCAGGACTTTCGTCCCGGATTCAGGTTTTCGCACATATGCCATGTTGACCGCCATGGTCATTTTACCCTAAAACAGTTGAGATTACCTGTGCTAAATGAAACGCATACAAACTCATATACAGGTCCTAGACTAAATCGTATTATAAAGATTAATGCCCAGCATAACGTACGAAAGAGAGCCATATAGACAATAATATCGAAATAAAATTTATTTAGAAGTACTAATGTTTCGTCTTTAACTTAAGACATCTTCAGAGTAAATGAATATAGTATGACAATAAGTTACAAATATGAATAAATTATTTACAATATCAAATTACAAGGTGATGAGATAATAGGAATGCAGAGGGGTTAAGGGAGAGAAGTCAGAGGAGTGAGAGAGGAATGGAGCTACCTTGCTGATTCAAGGTAGGTTTGAGCTTTGAGATGAGAAGACTTTCACGGACGAGAAGTTCATCTGGAGAGGAACATGCAGCCTAGTCCCAGGCTCTCTCTCTCTATTCGCTGCTTTGATACATTTAATTTGATACATTTAGCAGATTTCGGTAAAATGGTCCCTGATTTCAAAAAATTGGTCCCTGGCAAGGTTACCAAGCATATCGCATTTGTAAATAGAAAATGTTATGGAAATTTCCATTGTGTTTATAATTAAGTCATTAGTTTTGCTCTAATGCTGTCGGAGCAATGAAATAGGTTACGTTTCGCTACCATACAGCCAGAATGGAATAACGAGCTAAATATGACTCGTGTTTACTAAAATATAAAGCCATATTAAATGCTATCTAGAAGCTTGAAAATTATGCCGAGTCTCCGATCAAAAATGTTTTCACAACACAGTCATGTCAGGCGAATATTTCCAATCTCCTCAGCTACTTAAACCTGTCAAGTAAAAAGCGTAGTTGTGTATACCAGTATGGTCTAGTGTTGATCACAACTTGCGAGTATACGAATTACATCAACGATTATACGACCATTGCTCATACTCAGTATCGTAAATTTGTATATAATTTTTTTTAATTGAGCACATTTTTAATACAGTTTGAATTTGGTTATGTAGACATCAAACATGATCAACGAACATTGTCGTATTTACAAACTTATTTGTATAAATAAATTTTTCGCCATATTAAAAATACTGAAATCTGCTAGGCGTTCTTAATTAAGCACCTTTTGCGGTGACGTCACACCTAGATCCCAGTCTCGTACTACATCCACGTTTTTTCTCGCGCTTGCTTCAGAACGACTGGGACCAGACTGAGGAACATGATTATAAGATCTTAAAATCATCAAGAGAAGCAGTATGACCTGAGTGGCTCAGATGGGAAAAGACGCTCGTCAGTTGAGGACTGCTACTCGTCTTACCAGTTAAGGCGGAAATACCCAGGTGTTCAGAGACTCGTGTATGTAGATGGCGGACCGTTTGGCCCACATACGACGCGGAACAGCATCGTTTGGCCCACATACGACGCGGAACAGCATTGCAGCGTGAAAACCAAATTAAGAACCTTCTAGCCTCATTGAAGAAATCTGAATCGATCACGCATGCAAGCAACCTATAAACAACTCTATCCTACGGGCTCTCGCATTGGTATCTTATACGGACTTCCGAAAATACACAAGAACAATATTCCACTTAGACCAATTCTATCATATATTAATAATTATTCTTATAAGATTGCCAAGTTCTTTGTTCCCATTCTAAGTCCTATTTTCTCTAGCCCCTTCATGGTTCGTGATTCTTTCTTCTTTGTGCAGGAATTGTTAAGTGTAGACTTTAATTCCGATAATCTTGCCATGGCTAGCTTTGATGTCACGTCCTTGTTTACTAATATTCCACTGGACGAAATCATTGAAATAATTGCCGATCGCTTGTTTTCGAATGCCATCCGTTTTCATGATCTCACTCGCTCTGAATTCAAACAACTTTTGAATTGTGCTGTCAAAAACTGCCATTTCTTGTTCAATGGTTCCCTATATCAACAGGTAGACGGCGTAGCAATGGGCTCTCCTCTTGGGCCTCTATTTGCTAACATTTTTTTATCTTTTCATGAAACCATTTGGCTTAATAATTGCCCTACCAATTTTAAGCCTTTACTATATCGCCGATATGTAGACGATACCTTCCTTCTATTCCGTTCTAGGGACCATATTCCTCTTTTTCTTGCATATCTCAATCGCCAACATCCTAACATTAACTTTACGTGTGAAGTTGAATCAAATTGTCAACTTTCTTTCCTTGACATTACTATCACACGAACTAATGGTCACTTTGAAACCTCTGTTTATCGTAAACCTACATTCACAGGGCTTTTAACTAATTTCCATAGCTTCACTCCTCTACAATTTAAACGTGGTTTAATATATTCACTATTACACCGCTTTTTCAATATTTGCTCTAACTATGAGAATTTCCATGCTCAGATTGAGTTTTATAGAAAAATCCTCAACCAGAACGGTTATCCTACTCGTCTTTTTGATCGTTGCGTTCGACTCTTTCTTGATAAAACCTTTCAACCCAAGGAATTAATCCATTCTGTATCTAAGAAAGTGGTATACTTTTGTCTTCCATTCAGAATTGTTTTTCGTCCCACTCTACGTTTGTCCAATTTCTTCATGTTTAAGGACAAAATTCCCGATGCTTTGAGGTCTTGTGTAGTTTATTCTTTTGTGGACCAATCGGTCCACCATCTACATACACGAGTCTCTGAACACCTGGGTATTTTCGCCTTAACTGGTAAGACGAGTAGCAGTCCTCAACTGACGAGCGTCTTTTCCCATCTGAGCCACTCAGGTCATATTGCTTCTCTTGATGATTTTAAGATCTTATCATCATGTTCCTCTCCAGATGAACTTCTCGTCCGTGAAAGTCTTCTCATCTCAAAGCTCAATCCTACTTTGAATCAGCAAGGTAGCTCCATTCTTCTCTCACTCCTCTGACTTCTTTCCTTTAACCCCCCCCCCCCCCCCCCCCCCCCCCCCCCCTCCCCTCATAA
>CACRXK020000724.1:0-69784 GCA_902702795.2 Paramuricea clavata | reverse complement strand
TAAAGAATGTGCGAGATTTCACAAGATTCTTGCTACAAAGCTGGCAGCCAAATTTGGCAAACCATACTCAATAACTATGTCTTGGCTACGTACGAAACTCTCTTTTTGTCTGCTGAGATCTTCCCTTCTATGTTTGAGGGGCACTAGAGTTCCTTTTTATATGAATAATACTAGTTTGTTTGACACTTTGTACTAACTTGAACCTTTTTAAACGAATTGCTTTAATGGATTTTATATATTTTTAATGTATCTAGCTATGCTCATTCTATGAATAAATCTTTTCAGTATTTGCAGATAAGTTGTTCATCAGTTCTAACCTGGTGTACTCAGGTGAATATGATTATTGACAAGATGCATTCGCACTACACACGTAAAAATCTCACATTTTGTAGCAAGTTTGCCAACAAGCCGTCAACAAGCTGTGTTCGCACTGCTTGTCACAAGTTGTCAACAAGTTTGGAACAAGCTGTTAACAACTTGTAACAACCTTGTTGATATTATCAGACTTGTTGCAAGGTTGTCCCAACAAGTCCGATACAGTCATGATATAGCAATATTGTTACAACCTTGTGTCGTCAAACTTGTAACATTCTTGTTATATCATAACTGTATCAGACTTGTTAGAACAACATTGTAACAAGTCTGGTAACGCCATCAAGCTTGTTACAAGTTGTTAACATCTTGTTCCAAACTTGTTACAACAACTGGGAACAAGCAGTGCGAACACAACTTGTTGACAGCTTGTGAACAGATTTGTAACAACTTGTTTGCAGACCTGTAACAACTTGTACGTTTTTACGTGTGTACTTGTCACAAGTTGTCAAGACAACAAATATCATGATTATTAGATTACACTGACATCGAAGGAACTAGAATCAGTTCCGAAATATCGCATCTCGAACCGACCTGAACGCGTAGCTCAGTTGGCAGAGCATTGGGCTAGTATTCCAAAGGTCGTAGGTTCGATTCGCACCGTGGCCAGCCATATTTTTCGGGCCTGCCCGGTGTGGATACGCACTCAGAGTAACAGCACAAGCATCTTATTCACCTGAGTACACTGCACCAACACAACAAATATAAAAAAAAAACTAAAAAAAAGTTTGCAACAAAGTGAACAAACTTGGAACAACCAGTGCGAACACAATTTGTTGACAGCTTGTGAACAGACTTGTAACAACTTGTTTGCAGACTTGTTACAAGCTGTGCGTTTTTACGTTTGTACCTGTACCTGTACCTGTACCTGTACCTGTACCTGTACCTGTACTTCGGTCACAGAGATGAAATACACGTGCACTAGCAACTTTATCTTTACCTCAGGTAATGCTCTGCCTGGAGACGTTGTAGTGTTTCTGTCCCACAGTGGTAATACGAAGGAATGTTTAGAGGTCGCGAGGCACCTCAAGAAAAGAGACGTTCCTGTCTTAGCCATCGTTGGAAAAAATGGTAACCTAAACCAAACTAACTTTATTTACACTGGATAACTCTATCAGTTCTAAACTGTTGTCTCGAAAGATCCAGTAACGGCCACCCTTTATTGATCTGGTCTTGCTGATGCCGGAGGAAACCTAAACTAAACTAACTTTATACTGGATAGCTCTATCAGTTCTGAACTGTTCTCCCTAGAGGTCCAGTAAGAGTCATCTGTTATTGATTCAGTGTTACTACAGGAGGAAACCTAAACTGAACTAACTTTATTTATACTGGATAGCTCTATCAGTTCTAAACTGTTCTTCCTAGAGGTCCAGTAAGGATCATCTCTTATTGATCCAGTGTTACTACAGGAGGAAACCTAAACTAAACTAACTTTATTTATACTGGATAACTCTATCAGTTCTAAACTGTTCTTCCCAGAAGTCTGGTAATGGCAGATGGAAACAAGTTACTTAATGTATGCTTCTCATTCTAGATTGTTTTCTCAGAGATTGTAGCGATGCCCTACTGTCCTATGACACTGGAGACGATATCAAAGAAACTCTTTCTGTGGTTCCATCAAGAAGTGTTGTACTGCAAGTGAGCATTTATGGATAGGCATGAGGATAGCCTTATCATTTCTAAGTAATTGTTCCCTCCGGAAGTCCAGTTAGGATTATATTCTTGTCGATTCCAAGTCACTTTTCACGTTTCCAAGTTCGGAAACTGGGCGCGAATTCGTAACAAAGTTCGCGAGTTCATTTGAATCATTCAATGTTTGCACTTTGTTTGTAAAACAAATGTTATATAATAATAACCAATTCAATGAAATACAAACATTCTTGGTAGACCACTGGAGTAATTTCAACGTGAACTATGAACATATGTTTACAACAGAAGTTCAAACATTGAAATGAACTTACGAACTTTTTTGCGAAGGTCACGTCTAATTTCCAAACTTGGAAACATAATTGGCAAGTTTGCAACGAACTTGGGACCCGCTCGTTGAAAAATGACTTGAAATTGACAATGAAAGTCTATTGTTACTGTAGGAGGAAATACGAATACCAGAAGAAATCCAGTCGTGTTTAGTACAGTCGAAATGGAAGCACTCCTCCACTTAAAAATAATCAGACAATTGCATATTGCAGGAATCAGCTCTGTCACAGAAATGAAGAGCAGACAACCGCTGCACCCCAAGAAGTAAAACTGATTTTATTATTTTTCTTAGGAAATATTGATTAATGGGGTGGTGAGCGAACTGATAAGGCGTCGCAAGTTTAATTTAATAAATTTTGCAAAATCTCATCCGGGTGGATCGCTTGGAGAACAATTATCCGAATAGATGAACGCTTGTAGATAGCTCGCAATATTGTATTGCCAAATTAATTCAAAATTAATTATTGAAATAATGAAGAAATAGTTATTTATAATCACTTTATTATTACCTAATGCTGCTTGGGTTTAACTAGTGAGAAAATGTTAATTCATCTCATTAAAAAATTGGTGGCAATTGGCAAATAAAATTGAGAGATGCAGATTAAATTTCTTGCTGAAACAAACTGTCAATGACTTTCATTTCCATAGCCTGCTCACAGGACACACGTTAAAACGCACAAGTTGTAACAAATCTACAGCAGACTAATTGTAGCAATGCTGTTCCAACAACTTGTCAACAGGATGTGTTCGCACTGCTTGTTCCCAGCTTGTTGAAAAGTTGTCAGCGACTTGTTGACAACATACTGCAAGGTTGTTGAGCTCAACATACTTGTTACAAGTTGTTCTAACAACTTGCTATCGTCCTGCAATTCAACAATTTGTCAACAGGTTGTGAGTGACAACCTTGTAGCAACTTGATAAAATGATAGCATTGTTACAACTTGTTGACAAGCTTGCTACAAGCCTGTTGCGAACATCTTCACGCGTAATAGCGCACAAGTTGTTACAGGTCTGTTCACAAGTTGTCAACAAGTTGTGTTCGCACTGCTTGTTCCCAGTTGCTGTACATAACAAATTTGTAACAAGCTGTTAACAACTTGTAACAAGCTTGATGGCATTTTCAGACTTGTTACAAGGTTGATCCAACAAGTCTGCAACAGTCTTGATATAGCAATATTGTTACAACCTTATGTCGTCAACCTTGCAACAATCTTGTTATATCATGACTGTATCAGACTTGTCAGAACAACCTAATTGTAACAAGTCTGATAATGCCATCAAGCTTGTTACAAGTTGTTAACAGCTTGTTGCAAACTTGTTACAACAACTTGGAACAAGCAGCTGCGAACACAACTTGTCAACAGCTTGTGAACAGATTTGTAACAACTTGTTTGCAGACCTGTAACAACTTGTGCGTTTTTACGTATATATGCGCGCGCGAATTTTAATTACAAGGATCCACTATAATTTGCTTACATGAAATCGTAATATTATTGAAAAGTCAAAACCACTCAAAGATGGCGGCAAACACGAGTGAACGAAAATTACAAAAAGAACTAGATTTCACTTCCCCTTCGTTCAACGCATTGAAAGCTTTGTACAGCAAACACCTTCAGCCTCCTGTAGCAAGTGCACATATATTTAACAACATAAACGAATACGCGAAGTCACTGAAAACTGGGAAAAATGAGCCGAAACAAACGGGAGAAGGTGACCTTGCAGACAGGTTGAAAAATATTGCAGAGAATAAGTTGAATAAGCTTCGTAATAGGAAGCGAGATCCTAGCAAATTGGAGCATTTGATGAAAGTAAAAAGCCAGACTGATGGCATTGTGGAAAAAGTCGCCATGTTGGAGAAAACCAAAAAGAAGGGTCAACAAATGAATGTCTTGGAGAGAATGGAAGGTAGGTATTAATTATTAAAACTGGGTATTAATTATTAAAATTTGTTGGTATTAATTATTAAAACTCTATATGATAGATATTTATACAAAGTGTCTGTAGAACCAGCTATTTAGTAAACTGGGTTATATAGTGACTACAGTTAAAGTTGAATACAAGGTAAACCAATCCAAACCCTTCTGTAACCCCTAACCTAATCTTTTGAGAGTTAGAAAAGGTGGGGAAAAAAGTTTAAAAAATTTTGAGAAAAAAAATCTGCTAAGTCAGACAAAACCTGACCCAGATTGCATTTCACTTTACACATGCAACACATTTACTGTATACGCTAATGGTAAGCTAGGTAAAAACTAGTGCAAACCAAAGTTTTTATATTTTTAAAACTATAGTCGCTATATAGCTGGCAGTTTACTAAATAGCCACCTGCTGGTTGAATAGACACTTTGATATTTATGAGAGAGGAATCTTTTGTATGTTTAATATGTAATACACGCTTAAACTAATGCACTAGTCAGTTGAAACCCCGACCCCCGGACAGGGCAGGAAATTAACAGAGGAATGGCTGTGGATTAACACGGTTTTAATGCACCATTTCCCGCTGGGGTACAGGGTAAATGACAAGTCAATTTATTAGCTGGGACTTTAACACGTGGCTGATATGAAAGTGGACTGGAACGAGTTTATCCTCGTGGCAACATGGTGGAATCTTCGAAATCAGAGAATTGTTTCCTTAAAGTTTTTCTTAAAAAAAAGGGAATGCCAATAGATTTTCACTTTTTATATATTCCTGATGATGATTGCAAGATACTCGAAACATAGATTATTCAGTATCTTTTGATGCAGAACAAAGTTTAAGATCAAGAATTGCCTTCATATGTTTGAACATATTTTTATATACTTCAACAATTTCCCATTTCCCAAGTTATGAAAATTTGCAAGTGCTGGGGCCATAGGGGCGGTAACTTTAACAGTCAATATTCCCCTGGTAGCGGGGAAATTACCAAGCTTTAACATTGTCAAGATGTTAATTTCACCGCCCTATCCCAGAGGTCGGGGGGCCGGGGTTTCAATTGACTAGTGCGTAATGAATATACTTTTCCACTTGATTATTAACACGTTTCTCAAGCGGCAAACAAACTGTAACTTAAAAGTATGTTTAGTGCTTTATCTGTAAACTGATGCCAAAATGAAGAGATTTTAGATGGCATGGTGGTCAAACTGGAAGAACTGAAGCCACATGTGATTGAGCTCAATATATAGAGAATACTACATGGTTGCTTGGAAATATGGAATTTATTTCTCATGTTGAAGAGAATATTGGTCACAAGTGAGCGCAAGACCAATATTCTCTTCAACACGAGAAATAAATTCCATATTTCCAAGCAACCATGTAATATTGTGTTTATTATATAAACAAATTATTATTGTAAACAAACGACAATTAATCATATACTGAAACTCAAAACAAATATGTAAATAGTGATCCAGTTACAAATATATACAATGTTCAATTAAAAAATGCTGTCATTGTCTCCTTTAAAAGCATATCAAAGTGCAGAAATGTACGTATATAAAATTAGTAAATCAAAAACGAACAAGTTCTCTGATTGGTCAAACATAGTTCCTACGCGCTTCAAAAATGATATTTTCACACGTAAAAATATCGTATTTTTTACTTGTGTTTAAATACGATTTTTCTCACTGGCCAAAAACTCTATATAACACTTATGTTTATATAATAAATGTAAAATCTGCATGAGACAACTGCATATTGCAGGGACCAAACACTGATGGTGGCATATGTTCAAAACACGTAATGATAAAGGCTCTTTCCTTTAGTATATTGGTTATTTATAATTAACTTAATTTATTTTATCAGAGAAGCACAAAGAAGGACCGCTAAGTATTTTATACAACTGTATTGAAAAGAAAACAAAGTTGAAAGTCTGGACGCGGAAGTTGAAAGGATTACGTGGAGTTTGCGTTGGATATCTGATCGCTTTCGATAAACACATGAATCTGGTAAGCTTTAATGTTGCATATGCAAATTTCACTAAGACTTTTTATTAATTAATATGATATACCCCGCCCCACACCCTAATAATTATTTTTGTAGCTGTAGCTGCAGTTGTAAAGCAACAACTTGTCCTGCCCTCCGGAAAATATACAACCTCCCCTGCGGATGAATCATTATTATTAACATCAGGCATAATTAAAATGTGTGAGTGTGCAGGCACATTTTGAATTTTTGCAGGCACATTTTAAAATGCTGACATTTTTACAATATTTAGGTCTCAAAATCTAAATAAGATGTGTTTTTGCAGGTACATTTTGAATTTTGCTCTCAGGCCCGAAAAAATGTTAATGAGGCCTGATTAACATGCTTTGTGTGAGAATAGACAATGTTTTTATCTGCAACGGTTCATCAAGCGATCATATATTTCTTTTATATGTACAGTTAGTTTGTAGTATGCAAGACATTTTTTCAGATGGTGGATTTCAAGCCCAAAGGCCACACAGGCCCTTTGTACGAAGTCAAAATTAATGAGTACTGGATAGCATGGAGAACAGTGAGATTTTCAAAATAATGAGATGGTAATTTGGGCATTCTGATCACTGGATCATGACTGGATGGCACAAGTGTTATGTAAATGGCTTACTGCGGCAGCAATCCAAGAATGGTTTAACTCTAAGAAGAATGGCAAGGACAGCTACATATACGAAGAAAGAATACGTATGATCAGCACTCATGTGACCTTATCAGCATTGGATGAAGGGCAAAGGCGAACATGGCACTGTTCTCTTTCATAAACGATGAAGAAATATTAAATCTTTCAAAAGAATACAAACGAAAATTCGTGTTGTTCAATTTGCACTTACATTATTTTGTCTCATTCTATTCATTCAGTTCCTCGTCTCTGTAGTTCAATGAATTCCTTCATAATTACTTGACATATCTATTAAATCCCTGAGCAAACCAGCCAAAGACTTCAAGCTAATTGCTACAAGTCCGAACAGATCTTGTTGCTACAAGTCCGAACAGATCTTGTTGACAAACAAGATGCGACATTTTTACATTGAGATTGATAACTTTTAACCTTTAAATGCTAATGCTAATCCACCTCAATCCCGGCTTCGTATAACTCGACCATTGGTAAGTTACCGTAACTATTGGCCTCATTTTCTCTCAGCATTCAGATCGAGCACTGCACAATAATCGCACGGGTTCGATTCGTAAATATAGTTCTATTTTTCGCAACTGTTACCTGTCTCAACTATCTACTATGGACTGCAAGAGAACATTGAAAATTTTCTGGAAATAATCAAGTAAATCCACACTTGCATGGACACTGTAACTATGTAACACTATAACAAGTCAAACTGGATGTCGTGCTGTATTTTACAGGAAAAAAATATTTCACTGAGAATCTTAAAATATAACATAAAACTAATGTAGATATAACATGCTTCAAGGGTTGATCCTAACTATCCTAAGGTAAATACAGATGCCAAAAAAGCTAGGGCACTAATAGGAGACACTATCAGGGAGATCCATGCTCCCCCAGAAATTTGTGAAAATCAGGTGTCCTAGATCGACAACATTTGTTACATCATTCTATAGTCTATACATTTATACACTCTCACACTATTAAGGTGGATGCACTTATAATTGCATTTCTGAGGTCATGGTTTGAATTTTCCTATGAATTTCTCCTCTTCATCTAAATTATTACAATTTTTCTTCTCTTTGGGACCAATGGGGGCATATAGTATTTCCCGCATTTCCGTCCAGGTATATGCTAACACCCAGTAGTTACTGGCGTCATTTTTCGTTCCAAGGCCATGATGGATGTTGATGAAATGTTTGCGATTGAAGAAGAAGTTGTGATGGATCCAGCAGAATCCTTGGCGGCGTCTTTGAAAAAAATTGAGAAAAAGAAAGAGAAAAAACGAAAATGGCGTAGACGGAAAAGAGAAAGATTAAGAAATGATGAAAGGATGGTGGGAGATAAGAATAATGGCAACGAAGGTCTTAACATCAACTTTAAAGCACAGGAATGTTCTGGTACTAATATGGGATTGTTTGAATCGAGTACTAGTACTAGTATGGAAATTGAAAATAGTAGGGCAAGTATTTCAGGAGAAATAGAAGGAAATTTGGACCGTCAATCGATAGAGAACTGGCTCCAAAGTGATTTGGGAAATGATTTAGACAATTCAAGTGATGATAGACTTAGGATGCGCCTCAAAGCAATGGAATGCTCTACTACTAATATAGGATTGCTTGGATCCACTGCGAGTATAGACACTGAAAACAATGAGAGGAACTCTTTCGCATTTGGTAGTGATGGTTTGGATGAAACTTTAGACCGTCGACCAAAAGAGGACAGCAGCCAAAATTATTTAAATAGTGAATGTTTTACGATGGAAAGGAAATCAAAGGGATGCTCTACTGGATTGTTTGAATCAAATGTGAATATAGACACTGAAGATAGTGAGCTGCAGATAAAGAAGAGAGAAAGATTAAGAGAAAAAGGAGAACGTACGATGAATGACGAAGGTGATGGAAAAGGTCTTACAATGGACATTAAAGAGAATGAATGCTCAACTACTATTAATCCTGCTACTATAACTGGGTTGCTTGAATCGAATATAAGTATAGTCGATGAAAATAGTGGGATAAACAGCTTAAAAAGCAATGGTGGTATTGCTGACAGTTTAAACTGCCAAGCGAACTATGCTGAGCGCGATTTCACGAACGATTTTGGCGACGAAAATATAGAAAATCAAAGTCTTAGAATGGGTGTAAAAGCAACAGAATACTCTTCTACAATATCTAATGTTGAATTGCTCGAATCTGATGTAAGTATGGAAACCGACAACAGCCAAATAAGTACTAAGGATATTTCGCAAAGCCATGATAGTATTGAGAAAAGATCAGGCCAGCAGCAAGTTGATGAGGATGTTCGACTTGATTTGAAAACAGATGTGGACAATGTGGGGAAAGAAAATGTAGACAGTTTAAGTCCTAAGATGGATATACAAGCAAAATCGTTGGACTTTGTGAATGAAAAGATTTCTGTTGATAACCAAGAATCTCAGAAACCACTTGGACATATTGAGACTGAAGGCGATGTATTCGTAGGGTATAAGGACGAAACATTAGTTGAGATATCGACAGGTGGAGACCAGACACAGGATTCTTGTAGCGATGGGGAAGATGGGAGCGCTAAGACGAGTCAAAGCTTTCGCAGTGGTGAGGAGGAAGGAGTAGTAGAACTGCTACAAGAAGAGAGCGATGGAAAGGATCTTTCTACAAACGACGAAGGCAACAAAGACGACAGTTTTGGAGAAGAAACAACAAGTAACGAGGTCACAATTTACAGTATTATGAAGAAAGTAAGAAGAACAGAAAGTGAACTTAAAGAAGCTGGATCCTTGCTGAGCAATGATAAAAATACCAACACCTATCCATATCAACCTTACTCGATATTACAAAGCAATGTTTTGTCTATGGAGGTGGATGAAGAACCTCAGAAGCCACTTGGACATATTGAGACTGAAGTCGATGTATTCGTAGGGTATAAGGACGAAACATTAGTTGAGATATCGATAGGTGGAGACCAGACACAGGATTCTTGTAGCGATGAGGAAGATAGAAGCGCTACGATGAGTCAAAGCTTTCGCAGTGGTGAGGAGGAAGGAGTAGTAGAACTGGTACAAGAAGAGAGCGATGGAAAGGATTTTTCTACAAACGACGAAGGCAACAAAGACGACAGTTTTGGAGACGAAACAACAAGTAACGAGGTCACAATTTACGGCATTATGAAGGAAGTAAAAAGAACAGAAAGTGAACTTAAAGAAGCTGGATCCTTGTTGAGCAATGATAGAAATACCAACACCTATCCATATCAGCCTTACTCAATATTACAAGGCAATGTTTTGGCTATGGAGGTGGATGAAGGGTCGCAGGACTCGGTTATGTTTGATTGGTCGCTTGATAGAGAGGGTGCAGCGATGGGTGTACAAGCAGTTACATTGCATCACAAGATAACGTATGGTGAGGAGATACGTGGTAGTATGAAACAGGTTTGCGGTATTGATAGCTTGGTGAAGGCTGTTGGGGATGGTGACGGTGATAGTAGTGGTGCTATTGGTGAGGATGGTGGTGGTAATGCTGAGGGTATTGGTGAGGATGTCGGTTATGATAATTATGGCAGCAACAGTGATGATATCGAGGTTGATTATGTGATGACTAAGGTTAGTGAAATGGATGATGATAGTTGTGATGGTAATAATGGTAACGGTGGTGATGGTAATAATGATAGTGAATATGTTGGTGATACTGATGAAAGTGATGGTGGTAATTATGAAGATGTTGGTTATTATGGTGATAGTGATGGTACTATTGCTATTGGTGGAGAAATGGTTGATAGTGCGACAAATAAGAATGATGAAAAGGCTGATTTTGGTGGTGGTAGTTGTGAAGATAATAATGTTGATGCTGATCAGCTTGGTGATGTTAATAATGGTAATGGTGATAAAGTTGATAATATCGATGATGGTGAAGATGGTATATGTGATGATGGTATTCTTGATCTTAGTAAAGGTACCAATGATCATTCTAATAGTCATGATGGTAATTATGGTTCTCGTGCTGTTGAAGGTACCAGCCATAATCACGACGATGGTACTGGTAATGAAAATGATGATGGTACATCTATTGTTGCCCATGGGAAAGGTACTGATAATGGTGCTGGTAGTCATGATGGTGATGGTAGTAGTAACATTGGAAATGGCAGCAATGATGGCGGCGATAGTGTAGGAGGCATTAGTATTGTCAAAGGTACTGATAATAATCCTAAGGAAAAAAGCATTGATGAAGGAAAACTGCGCTCGACAGTCAAGGGTGAAAGAGACAACGGCAGGGATGAAGAACACTCTGTGGCAGAGAAAACGGTGACAGAAATATTGACAGATGTTCCCCAGTCGGGAAATAGGGAAATAACAAAACAAGAGAATGTTGAGGAGAAAGAGGAAGGAGAACTGACCTCAAGTAGTGATGACGAGAATCTGGAAAAATGTGGGGACTCACGAAAGGACAAGAAAAAGCACAAAGCAGGTTTGGAGAAGGTTTTAGCCCCGAAATGTGACGAGAAGAAGTCAAACGTAAGGCTAAAAAGTACTGGAACAACTTCAAAGGAGATACAAGGAGATGGAGATAAAGAAAAGCGCAAGAGGAGGAATTCCATTTCTTGCGCGAGAGAAAGAAGTAGTGAGATAAAAGAGAAAATAAGTGATGAGAAAAGAGGACAAAAGTCTGTGAAAGAAAGACGGCGGAGTCTAGTTGAGAAAGGGATTGATCACGATGATCGTTCTTCAAAGAGAGCTACAAGTAAAGATAAAACTGAAGGCAGGAAAATATCTCTCAGTAAAGAAAGGAAAAGTGAGAAAGACCATATTAAAACGATTAATAAAAGACGAAGTTCAAGTACAAGTCAGAAACGTAATGTCACTGATATAGCGGACAAAACGGGTGATAGTTCTCCAAGGATAGTTGAAAGTAAAGACAATGCTAAAAGCAGAAAAGTATCTACTAGTAAGGGAAGGAAGCGTGAGAAAGACAATGTTAAAGCGATTAAGGAAAGACGAAGTTCAAGTACAAGTCAAAAACTTAATGCCACTGATATAGGGGACAATACGGATGATAGTTCTTCAAAGACAGTTGAAAGTAAAGACACTGCTAAAAGCTATAAAATATCTACTAGTAAAGGAAGGGAGCATGAGAAAGACAATGTTAAAGCGATTAAGGAAAGACGAAGTTCAAGTACAAGTCAAAAACGTAATGCCACCACTGATATAGGGGACAATACGGATGGTAGTTCTTCAAGGACAGTTGAAAATAAAGACACTGCTAAAAGCAGCAAAATGTCTGCTAGTAAAGGAAGAGAGCGTGAGAAAGACAATGTTCAAAGGATTAAGGAAAGACGAAGTTCAAGTACAAGTCAAAAACGTAATGTCACTGATATAGGGGACACGGATGATAGTTCTTCAAAGACAGTTGAAAATAAAGACACTGCTAAATGCAGCAAAATATCTACTAGTAAAGGAAGGGAGCTTGGGAAAGACAATGATAAAACGATTAAGGAAAGACGAAGTTCAAGTACAAGTCAAAAACGCAATGTCACTGATATAGGGGACAATACGGGTGATAGTTCTTCAAAGACAGTTGAAAGTAAAGACAATGCTAAAAGCAGCAAAATAAATACTAGTAAAGGAAGGGAGCTTGAGAAAGACAATGTTAAAACGATTAAGGAAAGACGACGTTCAAGTACAAGTGAAAAACGTTATGTCACTGAAAAGGAAGTCGATAAGGATAGTTCTTCACGGAAAATTGGAACGAAAGAAAACGCTGAAAATAGGAAATCGCTAAGGATACTAAGGAAAGAAAGTAGAAGTAAGGAAGATGATAATAAAACAATAGGGAAAAAACGAAATTCAACTACGGTTATAAAACTTGATACTTCATCGAGTTCTAGAGATTTAAGATCCAAAGATTCTTTGAGAAAATCTAAATCAATAACATCTAGTCACGATAAACGTTCTGATCTGAATGACTATGAAAAGAATGTCAATAAGACAGCAAATGACAACAGCCTGACGAAAAGTGAAAGTTGTGCAAAGCAACCAAAACAAATGGAAAAGGCTAAAGTGTCTGGTGATAAAAACAGTAGAGAAGACCAAATTCGTCATAACGAATCTGGAAGACGAGAAAGTAGAAGCAGTTCAGAATCTTACACCAGAAATTTATCAAGAAACAAAGAGAAAGAGTCGGACGATAAACACAAAACTCAGATTAGAAAATCTGGATATAACACTTCGCCGGTTGGAAGTACCTGTAAAAGAACAACGCGACAAAGCAGCACTAGTTTGAAATCTTCCAGCAAACGTTTATCGAAAAGTAGTGAGGAACTGATGAATACATCCAGTGAAACGCAAAGTAAAGGAAAAAGCGTTGAACCAATTAGGAACATTTCTAAAGATAGCAGTAAAGGAAGTGATGGAAAGAATGTCAGGGAAAAATCATCCGTTACAGAAGTCAGGCGTAGTTCTCGTGTATCGGATAAGAAAAAGAATATCGGTGATCAGGAAGTAACAAAGAAAGATTCGAAGAGGGAAATCCCAAAAACGAAAGCCAAAACAGATGCCAAGAAGACAACATCGGGAAAGAAGACAGACTTAGTAAGACACGAGGATCGTAGTTTAAAAAGTCAGGATAATTCGTCCGTAAAACAAGAGAAAGGTGATGCTTGTGGAACTGAAAAAGCAGCAGGGAAGGAAGAAAACTTGGAAAAGAATGTGAAGGAAAAGGTTACTTGTAAAAATGAAGATTTCAGTTTGAAAAGTGCAGATAAATCAACCGTGAAACGGAAGGAGTCTGGCTTAATGAAATATGGTAACTGTGGAACTGGGCAGACGGCAGGAAAGAAAGGTTCAATCAAGGAAGACAGTTTGAAAAAGAATGTGAAGGAAAATGTTACTTGTAGTAACAATGATAATAAATTAGAACCGTACAAGAAAGGACAATCTGTTTCAAAGAAATCGGACAATGAACGCAGCGATGAAAGGAAGTCAGCGAGAAATGCTGCGAAGGAAAAGAGCTTTTCCAGAGACGAAAAGCCTCCAGAAGAACAGAAAAAGAAATTAGAAAATGATGAAACTGATGCAAAGAGAACTCAGAAGAACATTAATATTACAAGGAACATCAGTGAAGAATGTAGGAATAACAAAATTAATACAACTAAAAGTTTGGAAAGTGGTAAAGAAAAGATCTGCAATTCGAGTGAAGCAACCCAAAAGAAGAACAATGGTTCAGTCAAAGAGAAAGATGGTAGTTTGAAAACCTCGGAATCGTCTAAAAGTAGGGTAGCACAGAAAGTGAAGGCTGAAACGCTTACAGGCAAAGAAGCTGTGGCTAAAAAGAAGCTAACGGTAGAAGAATATAAAAATAAGAAGAGGTCGGAAAGTAAAGATTGGTTGAAAAATGAAGCGAACAAAACAAGTAAAACTGTTAACGACAAATCTGAGAAATCAACACAACCTAAAACATTAAAAGAGTCTGAAAAATTACAACAGCCGAGGAAATCAAGATCTCAAAAACAGATCTACAAAGGTGATGAAGAAAAATTGTCGCGCAAAAGAAAGAGGGAAGATACGCCAGTTCGACCCCAAAAGGTCAGAAAAACTAAGAATGTGGACACAAACAAGGAAAGTGTTAAATTTGTTAAGACTAAAGAGGCGAAGCTACCGGGAAATGTTGTTACTGTGCGTATCTTAAAAGTAGAGCGAGGCAAAGCATTGGTGTTAAAAAGACGGCATGTTAATCAGTTGTTTATAAGAGGGGATAATATTATAATGGTTGCTCATGAAAATGTTGGGACGACCGAAGATAAAGTTGTGAAAACAAAAGTTACAGCTGTTCCTGATTGATCGATTAATCGATTATATATTTTGGCAATCGATTATTCTTAACACTAATCGTATCACAGTGATACAGAGCTTACAGTGATCACTCGCAGATGTTGCTTTAAAAATATTTTGAGAGTAAAAATCAGACGTATAATCTGTCTTTGCAATGTGAATAAGTCTATATAATCTTGTTTTTGGTTAGTTATCTGTTTTACATGGCTATACGGCGGCACTTCCCTTGCGATAGTAACTCCTAGTTCTCAACAAGTACAGCCATGCATAGCGTGATACCTGGGCTACATGATCCTGGATAGCTCTCTTTCCCGATTGAGAAAAATCACGAGGGGGTGGTATTGTCGATATGATCACATGACAAACGCGAAGCATTTCATTGGCTGTCAAATAATAGGTTTAAAACATGCCCGTGTCTAGATTTATTCAATATTGGATTAATCGATTGTTGATTACGATTTAAGCGATTACGATGGGAGCAGCTGTAACAAATGTCAATACATCAGTAACATGTACTGGCCTTGTTATTTAAAATAATACACCTATTATGTGATGCTTGTGATCAAGTTTATTTTTATAACAAATGTCTTGTATTTAATTGTTTATTTATTTATTTCTGTTGTATATTTTTGTACGAGTGTTTTATGACCTTTCCTACTCACACAAGCGACATAAGAAAATGCATAGTTATTTTATTCTACACACTAAATTATTTTGAAGAAAAAGCTGTTGTGTATTGTCCACTGTATGACTGAATTCGGTACCGTTTGAGGAGATTAAAACATCCCATAGGCCATACCTGTGGCGGTGTTAAAAGCTCTGATTAAAAGCGGCTTTCTGATTGGTTCCGAGTAGGTGAGTTTTTTCGAACTCACCTGCCCTTCGTTGCCATCCGCGTCGATAACAATGGCGAACAAGATTTGGCCGATAAACCTGAACTTTAAAGAACTTTTTTCGGTGACTAACCTACTGAGACTGAAGAAAAACCAAAGAAAAAAAGATGGAATGAAGGCAATCACGACGTAGATAAAGAAATATTAAGAGCCCAATGATTGTTTGGTCCGGCGAGAAAATGTTGACAATTCGATTAGTTCATCTAAAATATTTAAAAGCAAAACGGAAATGGAGAATTACGAGAAAAAAAAGCGAAAACGGAAATGAAGAATTACGTAGATCATAAGAGCACATCTTTAATTAATTAAGAATTGAAAAGGTACTATGTTTGCGAAATATAGTGTGAGACGCAAGTACTAAGTTGAATTTTTCTTCGCATATGAATTTGATTTGGTATTAGTGCGGTGTGTCGTATGGGATAAAAACCAAACATACTTGCAGGGACGTCCAGCCTCCCTTGGTGCGTCAATCCCGGACGAACCTCTCGGCAAGTATGTTTGTCAGTACAGCTTTATGTACTAGTTGAAACATGAGTATATCTTTAGGTCTGATAAAACACGCATTGCGAATGTTTTAAATTGCTTCAAAAACGATCGATCTAGTAAGTTCATTGCCATTGGCGAAGTAGTTTTCAAAAAATATTTCTAGAAAATCAAAGTTAAAGTTTATGTAAATCATGGGAAATCTCTATCACAAATAAAGATACGACACGCTTCTGATTTTTCTTTGTGTTTACTATGAATTGTTAATGAGTTTTTTGAAGGTTAAAAACATTTCGGCTGGGCAAACTTGTAGTACTCTGTGCGCCCTGTGGCCTCTATTCACTATTGGAATATTGCCAAAGCGTCCTACTTTCCAAAAGGGTGTTTTTGTCACTATTAATTTTTTGGAAAGGTTAAGAAAAGGTGCAACAGTTTAGAATTATCACCTTTTGAGGATTATTGTTGGAGGGAAAAAAGTTCCCTTATTAATTAAAAGGCCATGGTCATTTGAAAATGAAATTCGTGTGCATGATGTCACGAACATGTATAATGTTTATTGCGTTTTTCTTTCATTTTCTTTTATTGGCCGCATTCAAGTAGCGAAATTGAGATTCAAAATGGTTTCATTAGACTACGTTGATACTACACCGACAGAATTTACGTATGTGTTACACTATATACGCCAGTTTGTTTCCAAATTAAATTACCACTCATGCAAACCCAAAATATCTCAAAATTCATCAGGCTATTATGGTCTGTAAGTCGATAAATGGTTTGGCTCCTGAATATCTTCGTTCAAAATTTGTTGATCGTAGCTGTGTTTCGGGTTATTCTCTTAGGGACACTGTTGGCAAACTTGCTGTTCCTTTTCCTCGTACTAACTACCTAAGAAATTCCTTTAGTTATAGTGGTGGTGGTAGTAACATGGAACAGCCTTCCTATGTTGAGTTGAGTTGAGTTGAGTTGAGTTGAGTTGAGGCAAGCTAATTCTCTAAATTCGTTTCGATCTGGCTGTAATAAATTTCTCTCTTCTCGATCGTAATACCTAATTAATGCACGGCACTCATGTAAAGCAGGTTTTTCTTTTGCCATTTCTTAGTATGTATTTATATATTGTGTTATTTATATTGTAAGTATAGTGTGTTATTAGTTTTATGCATAATTCTGTATATATATATATATATATATATATATATATATATATATATATATATATATATATATATATATATATATATATATATATATATATATATATATATATATATATATATATATATATATATATATATATATATATATAATTTGTTTTGTTGTAGTAGATAATAAAGTGCTCAACACTAATACAAAAGTAGAGCAAGATATATTACACCCGTTTTCAAAATTACGCGACCAAGGACGAAAATGCTAGAGTTGACATGTCAGTTTTATGTCATTCGGTCACGAAGTTTAAACTTCGAGTTTTGCGGTTCCTTGTCGATGTATATGCTTTGTATGCTTTATATAAACATGCTTACAATGATTTTCAAGATATTTTAGTGAGAATTATTGCAAAATTTAAGCACAAACAAAATCATAACATATCGTTATAGTCTAGCGCGCGTGTTTTATACGGACAGCTAAATCTTTAAAAGTTATTCACGGCACATATTTCTGTTGTGATGGTTTGTATTGTGCTTTAGATGGTATATCTAAGTTATCTAGCTCATTTTTGTTCAGTTTTGGTATTAAATACGATTTAAAATGTCTTTTGCCAGTTTGTTTACGTTTGCTATTTTTAGCAGTTTTTGTGACAAAAAATCATATATATGTATGTAATCTTAATCCTGACGAGTACACCGTGGATAAATAAAGTTGCCTTACCTTACCTTACCTTAAATAGAGCAAAGAAATTTAAACGAAAAGCATTCGAATTTACTGGGTTTGAGACCTGAGATGCTTGGTTTGCAAACGGTACAAAAAAGTAACGGCGTTTGTGTTCACACGAAGCCGCCAAGCACTTCGTTTTCATCGCGCTCCGTTTTGAAACCGTGCTCAAATCGTCACGGCGAAAGTGACGTTTTCAAACAATTTCGCTCGGGCTTTTTGCTTAAAAACATTTCTGCCGGGCAAGCTTGCGGTGGAGCTTATTTAATTATTCATTTCTTTTCTACGAAATCAGGAATGTCACTGCGCGAATAGCCGTCGTCGTCACGTTGCCGCCCTACTTCATACTTGCGGTCCCTGAATGTCACATGGTTAAAAAAAAGATAGTCCAACTTCGACGTCATATCGTGCGTTAATGAACACGTCATAGACATAGGTTTTCTTTTTCGTAGCTATCAAATGACACCTTTATGGAATGATTGCGATAGAAAAAAAAACAAATGCGATCTGAGTTTAAATAAAGTGATCGGTTGAATTCGCATTTTCCCACCTTTGGGATTCTTCCAATTTTCGAACATTTGTCCAAATGTTTGTTGCCCATTTGGGAAACGTATGCCAGTGTGAGTCCAGTCTGTCAGCTTCCTGTGTTGTAAAATGTATGTTTTAGTCGCTCAATTTTGATGTGAAATGGCGAGTAAAAGTTTATCAAAACTTGATCTTACACATTTGGGACTCATATGCCAGTGTGAGTCAAGTCTACAAGCTTCCAGTGTTGTAATATGTTTAGCCATTCAATTTCGATGTAAAATTACGAGTACAAGTTGATGCTTGCACATGAATGCGTTGCGCCATAGGCAAGGGACTTTCAAATTTGAATCCCAAATGAGAATGATTTCAGCGCTCAGACAATAGCTTTATGCACTTCCAAACGGTGGAGCGATTTCGAACGGCATTTTAAAGTCGGATCGTATTTGGCTATTTTTTAATTGATCGCAACGATACCAGAAATGTAGCATTCGACAACTAAAAGCTGTGAAAAAAGTAAATTTATGAACGTGAAAAAAGAAAATTTATAAACGTAATATATAATGCGCGATTACATGCCAAGTTGATTCCCCCCCCCTGTCGCCAAAAAAGTTTCGGTCAGTGTACCATTTTAGGGGTAAAAAAAATTTTCCGGAGTAAAAATTTTTCCGGACGAGTACGTTGCTATTGCTTTCCAGGGACTTTTTATCTCATTTTTTTATGCCAAATTTCGTTACTTAGCCCAAAAAAACAGATATCTTGTCCTTTGCGCGGAAATATTTAACACACAAAAAAGACTGGGGCCCAACAAAAATTTTTCAGGGGCCCCCAGCACCTCGGGGCAATATGCCCCCCCCCCCCCTCTCGGCGGCCCTGACACCCATGCATATAGCCAAACACAAAATGACGTAGTTTTCTCAAGGATGCATATGTTATCACTGTTAATCTTAAACTCAGTTAATTTTCTTGGAAAGGTTAAAAAAGATTTAGAATTATCACCTTTTGAGGATTATTGTTGGGGTAAAAGTAAATATCCTTATTAATTTAAATTAAATTAAGAGGCCATGGTCAATTAATTCTTAGGCCATGGTCAAACCATCAATCGTCCACAAACATACTATATATTGACTTTTTGAAATCATTCCCCCCTCCCCTTATTTCAATGTTGAAAGGCTACAAAATGAAGACTATATATATCTTTCAAAATCGGGAACATAACATGACACTAGAGGTGAGACTGTCCCATTTGATACTTAACAAATATAAAACATTTTCCGTGTTGATATACAGTTATATCAACACGAGTGGGAATTGGGAAAACGAGAAATTGTGTGGCTTCACACAATTTCGAGTTTTTCCAATTTCCACGAGTGTTGATATAACTATATATCAAAACGAAATAATGTTTTATATTTTTTTTATAATATAGCACAAAGAAATATAAAGAAAGAAATTTTCCGTGTTGACAATGAGTTATATCAACACGGCTCTTAGCCAATCAGCGTTCAGAATTTACAAATGCTATATTATAATATAATATAAAATAAATGGATGGGAAACAGCTGACGCAAGCAGACTCAACCTCGTCCCCAGGGCCTATTGAGGAAGGAGCCTTCGCCTCCTTCCTGAAAAGGCCCTGGGGACGAGGTTGAAGCAGACTTGGCTTATCCGAACTCTCGTGATGCAATTAACTGTATTAGAGTACTTAAAGTGCCTATATCATGGTCAAGATTATTTCCATTACTCTATTTAGGCCTAAGTAGCATTCTAAGAACATTTGCAATATACTTCTAATTCAGACTTGGCTTATCCGAACTCTCGTGATGCAACTAACTGTATTGGAGTACTTAAAGTGCCTATATCATGGTCAGGATTATTTCGATTAATACTGTATTTCAGTAGACTAAGTAGCATTCTAAGAACATTTGCAATATACTTCTAATTCAGACTTGGCTTATCCGAACTCTCGTGATGCAACTAACTGTATTGGAGTACTTAAAGTGCCTATATCATGGTCAGGATTATTTCGATTAATACTGTATTTCAGTAGACTAAGTAGCATTCTAAGAACATTTGCAATATACTTCTAATTCAGACTTGGCTTATCCGAACTCTCGTGATGCAACTAACTGTATTGGAGTACTTAAAGTGCCTATATCATGGTCAGGATTATTTCGATTAATACTGTATTTCAGTAGACTAAGTAGCATTCTAAGAACCTTTGCAATATACTTTATAATTCAGACTTGGCTTATCCGAACTCTCGTGATGCAACTAACTGTATTAGAGTACTTAAAGTGCCTATATCATGGTCAAGATTATTTCGATTACTCTATTTAAGTAGCATTCTGAGAACTTTTGCAATATATTTTATAATTCGAAAAAAAAACTGCTGCAAGAATGCAACAGTGACGTAACTGGGAAGAAGCCAAAATATTTGATACGTGTTTCGTGCCAAAATCGATTTTAAATGCGGTCTTGTTTCGATTAATATATATTTTACCCAACCAAAGTTTCAACCGAATCCGGCATGAACTTCAAAATCTTGCCATTAAACAGTTATTGAATTCCGATTTCGTTTGATCCGCTCCGACAAAAGTGATTAACCGAGGTATTTCAACCATACGAGGCCAGAAAAACGCATTCCATGCTCGTAAATTAAACACTTGATATCCTGAAGCGTTGTTTTTAGGATTTGTCGAGCGTTTCTTGGCTTGGCATGAATTTGGTAATCGGCACTTGAATTGAGACCATTATCGTGAAGATTTATGGCCAGTTACCAATTTGCTATTTCGGGATAAAATTTTGGCGAGGTGACCTTTTGATAAACAAATGCCAATAAAAGGCTTGGCTGACACTCCTGAAACATTAGACTGTTTAGGATTATTTCAGATTTCAAATAGCTTTATATAGATGGATAGAATGCCACCTGAATGTGACAAGCATGTTTGGATCCAGGTAATTCAGACATAAACTACGACAGCTTATTGTATACCGTTGTAATTCAGCCTCTTGGCTGCAAGATCGGTTTTTGAATAAATTGTAATTGTAATTGTATAGTGCTACCTACTGACTGGGCCGAGGACTGAGCCCAAGTTCAGACACAAACCACAACAGCTTATTGTAGAATACTACCTACACTGGACAACCACGTTGAAATATCTTTAATTTTTCAGGTAGTTCAGACACAAATCACGACAACTTATTGTAGAATACTACCTATTCACTGGACAACCACATTTGACTGAGATATCTTTTTCAGGTATAGTTCCAATCTCGTACCCAGAGCAATGCCTGTGCGCGGGCTAGGATGGCATTGGCTCTGACAACCGGAACCCCTAAATTTAGGGGTTCCGGTTCTTTGTCGGCATGCACGATTGATAAACGTTAAACCAATCACAGCACAGGAAAAATTCAATTTCCCCAGAGCCAATGCCATCCTAGCCCGCGCACAGGCATTGCTCTGGGTACAAGATTGGTATAGTTCAGACGCAAACCACGGCAGCTTATTGTAGAATACTACCTACACTGGACCACCACGTTTAAGATATCTTTTTCAGGTAGTTCAGACAGACACTTGAGCTATATACGGCCTATGAGTTTTAAATTGAAAAAAAAAACGAAGTTTGTCCAAGCAATTGCTGAGTCATTCAATAACTAATCACTTTTTGATCGGTGAAATGTTAAATGTACGATTTTAAAATTCCAGCTTCGCCTAAGCCGGTTTCATGACACAGTGGCACGCAATTAATGCTATAATTATCATTAATTATCGAAATTCCAACAAGATGTAATCTCATGAAATATTATATACATATGCCGTCCTCAAATTCCAATCGATATGGGAAATTGTTTTGCAATAGTCATACACAGCCGTTTGCCTGACTAAAGATTAACAGGCAATTTTTCTTTTTTCCCCATTACCTTCTAGTTCGTATAGTTATCTACCTTCCCAAATGTGTCTGGCGGTTAAGAAGCAGCAATTACTGAATAATGGTAAAAAATGTCAATTGAAATACAATTATCAATGACAATGGTGCTTTAAAATCGACGCCAAAGGATGTGTAAAACTTACTAAACTTCAGACACCATTTTCTCTTTGACTTGCCATCTAAAATCTCTTCTTTTTTAGCGCTATTTTAAAGATGAAACATTACGAATATACCTGTTTAAAATACTTCGACAGCCATTACGACACGAGAATATTCCCCACACTTGAGCCCCCGCTGTTCGCATAAAAGCAACAATGCACAAAAGCACTAGATATTTAGCAGCAAATTATTTATCATCACAAATCAACAACTGTACTGTAGTTGCCAATTCATATTTTACAATTGTGCGTGCTAATAATTTTAACATTAATAGACCTAGCTATTCTCTAAATAAATACGCAGTAAATAAAATTAAGAAGCAGTTGATATACTATTCACAGTCACGTTCATACTATTGTTCCTTAAGTGTTTATATGTCTGTTCGCAAATTCTTCTCAGTATATAATGTCAGCAATTCATATCTTCAAATTTGCATGTAACTTCACATCTTCACCCATGACCCGTCCGGAAACTTAGTCCTTTCTAAAAGCGACCACAATTTTGGCACGCGCAGTGCGTCGCGCTTGGAACTTTGACGGTGATCTTGCCTGTATTACAGTTTAATTCCACGCTTACATAAGTCTGAGCGGTTGGCGTGCAACACTTGCAGTCGTTCCAGAAGAACGGGTAGTGATCGATAGGTATTTCTTTTGAAGGACATTTTCCTAAACACGCTTTTACTTTGATACGCTCGGTTGTACAGCCTCCCCTTGACACATCTTGATCATAATCTCTCGCATAGCACAACAAGGCTTCGACTCTTATTAACGATGCAAATATTACCAATGCAAAAAGCATATAAACATTGTATAAACGTGCCATCTCTTCTACGAAATATCTATAAACGCTTATTTCTGGTGTTTTCCCAAACAGATGGTTCGCAGACAGTTTCGCTTAACCTTTATGGTTTAACAACTCCGTTTTATATCCGATATTTATTACGAAATCTGTCAACAACGGATGCTGACAATGTTTGAAAAAAAACCCCACGGTTTGAAGCTCTACTCAGGCTTGACTGCGAAGGCGGGTAAATTGATATATGAGATAAGCCTGAACTTTACTATCGCCATTTCAAACGTGACTTGTACGCTGTCATCCTGACTGGTTATGAAATATTACCTATAGGATTTTGATTGAGTACAGTTTTTATTGATTGTATGTAAAAGTATTAATAAGACTTTCAAACACTCATTAATAATTCATAAGCTTATTGACAAATCATGTCAACCATAATATGTCACGTGCCGTTGCTATAAACCTGATAAAACACTCCTAATTAGTATTCTTTATATAAAGAATACTAATAAGGCAGGATCTATTGTAGTCGTGTACTCATTAGTATTCTTTATATAAAGAATACTAATAAGGCAGTAAATCTATTGAATTTGTAGTCGTGTTTGAAGTACTATTTAAAAAACGAGCAGGAGTGTTTTATTATGTTTAAAGCCACGAGCGCGCAGCGCGAGTGGCTTTAGACCTATTAAAACACTCCTGCTCGTTTATTAAACAGTACTTAAAATGGCCAAAACGTAGGTGGTAGACTTGTTTCGTTCCTGGTATAGGTGCAGCCAAAAAGACTTATTAAATTAATACCTTCCCACGAGAACCAAATTGGGTAAAGAGACTGAAACCCACCCCGAGCTCTAATTTGGCTGAATCATTGATTGGAAATGCCCAAAGATTAATTATTTTAATATGACAAAAGTAAACTAACTTTATTTATACTGAATAGCTCTATCAGTTTTAAACTGTTCTCTCTAGAGATCCAGTAAAAGTCATCTCTTGATGATCCGGTGTTTAATAACTCTACAGGAGGAAACCTAAACTAAACTAACTTTATTTATACTGGATATAGCTCTATCAGTTCTAAACTGTTCTTCCTAGAGGTCCAGTAAGGATCATCTCTTATTGATCCAGTGTTATTATAGGAGGACACTTAAACTAAACTAACTTTATTTATACTGGATAGCTCTATCAGTTCTGAACTCTTCTTAGAGGTCCAGTAAGGATCATCTCTTAGAGATATACTATATACTGAGCCAAGGATTCGAGCCTCCATCTCTTATTGATCCAGTGTTATTACAAGAAGAAACCTAAACTAAACTAGCTTTATTTATACTGGATAGTTCTATCAGTTCTAAACTGTTCTTCCTAGAGGTCCAAACTAACAGGAGGAAACCTAAACTAAACTAATTTTACTTTATACTGAATAATCATGGTCATACTCGAAGCCATCTTCGCACGTGCAACTGGCTGCTTACAGCGTGGGTGTTCAATAATTCAATTCATTGTGCCCAAACAACCAATCGGAGTTCAGAAAATTTACAGCAATGATGTGCGTGTAATAATATTTTCGACAGTCATCTTCTAATCTACGAACACTAAATATACAGGAAAATCAAGAACAAATTACTTCTATGTTACTATAAAGTGCGTTTGTCAATTTAGAATCAGTTAAAATCTCTACAAATCCTTCTCAAAACATTGGGCAACCATCGTGTTTGTATCTCGACTAATCTTCGGCTATCTCACTATTCATTTGCACGAGAGGCAGGCACATTTCGTAACGCTGGGCACGGTCAGGTTAACATTGCCAGAACTACACGTGAATGTTATGTCTTGTGTTGTTATATTTCCAGCCGATTTACAGCAATTACATTGTCGCAGAACGAACGGAGAACGTTCCAAATGCACTTCTTCCGAGTTACACGTTCCTCTGCACGCTTGAACGATGAATTTCATTTGGCAGCCATCATTGCGCTTTACTGTACGTTCAAGATTCTGCACACGGCAAGCCTTGCGCTGTGCGTCGATTCTCACTGGCGACGCCAATAATACCAATGCGCAAATGAGGTACACACCATTAAAAACTCTGATCTCCATTTGCTGAGCGGTAGTGCAGCACTGTCCTACTCCTACTGAATTTCGAGTTTAGTAGCTGGTCTTCCAAATTCAATAGTGGCTCGAAGGCAGTTTATACCAGCTTCTTCGGTTGCTTCGTAGTATTTATACCTTGTTTATGAACTCAAAGCGGGCGTGGACTGCATCCCCTCGGGGTTTGCATAAATCGCGCTCAAATGCATGCCAAGCAGGTCATGGCCACGAAGGGTCATACAAATGCATGTACTAGAAATCCAAGGTCTATCAACGACGGATGTGGACACGTGATTACACGAGGGCTTATTCTCTATCAACATCGGACGCGATTACACGAAGGCTTAATATGTCTTTGTATGTTCGGTAGGTTTCCAGACAATAAATTTCGTTTTTTTTTTGAAAACTCCACATTTTCGAACCGAAAGCACGCTTCTTTATCAATGGTTTGTCAAATACAAATGAAGAAACATGGTGATTTCTACAAAACCAAAGTATCAAACTTGGTGTGCGCGGTTGGGGATTAGCATAAGCTCGTGGCGTTAGAATGTATGGTTCGCGCAGATAGAATCACATGTCAGATCACCTTCAGTCTACTAGCTATGAAGAATTTAATAAACGATTGCTTATAAGTGTGATAAGCTTGCTATCCTTATAAGCTTGTGAAATGTGAAAAAAATTGATTTTAATCACAATTTTAGCACAATTGATCCAATTTTCAATATATTTGACCTTCAGAGTTTTTTTAAAATTAATATTTATTATCAGGAATCACACAAAGTGAATTAACAAAATGAATTAAAGTTCCTGAACTAAATAAACAAATTTACAACGAAGACCTGTATATACTACATAAGTCATAACTATGAGAAATATTTAAAAATTATACGAGGGAAAGTTCAAAGATTGCTAAAAAATTTCTCCCGAATGTAGAAATACTGCTAGAGAGTTTTGTCTCAGTTCTGTCCAAGTTTTTCCAGTCTGTTATGGCCTGATAAGCGAGTCTTCGCTTCCCCCAATTCCTTGACACTTTAGGTGGCCTTAAAAATTGTCCCTATATGGCATATTCGGTTGTGTCAGTATTTCTCTGTTCGCTAGCTCTTCGAAGTTCAAATCCATGTGAGGTATTTAGACACTTAAAAACAAATAAGTATCTATATGATACAATCCGCTATATGTTGCTCAAGAGGGGTGCAGCCTAAAGTGTCTAATGACTAATGTTTCTCCGATAAACAATTTGACTTTTTGAAATGTTTTTTCACTCTGAAAGTACATTACGTAATCTCCAACGGTGTGTAGCTATATTTTTATTTTTTTAAACTTCGTAGGCTATTACGTACTCCATATGTTTTGATAAGAGGCAGTGATCATAATGTGATGCAGGATGTCCATAACAGTCGTTATTTGCATAACTGCCAATATTTGGAATCAGTTACCACATTCTGCCAAGTCGTTATCTGAATTTAGAAACCAGATTAATCAATCTGATTTACTTGGCTTGTCAATGTTTATGTGCACCAGCATTTAATATTAGTATATAGATTATTGAAGTTTTTTTATTGGCAGTGAGCTCGATTGAAACAATATTTGTAGTGTAGATGGAAATTGTCAGGTGGAAACAAGCCCGTAGCTGACTCTCAATTTCTGAGGGGGCACTGCAGAAAGAATGTAACAGAGGGGTTGGGAAGATTTTGACTTTCGTGCTAGCAGCTATAGTTTTCCTTTCCAGCTCAGAAAAATTGGGATCGAACGCGGGAACGTTCTTCTACACTGTAAAAGTATACTTGTGCTCAATTTTGTGAGTCTTTAAAGTTCTGTATAGGGTTAGTTCAGCCGTCTGCTATCTAGCCTAGCTTCTAACAATGAGGTTATTTATTTTAGGCCACAAGCAATCTATTTTCATACAAAAATTGACAAAATTTTCATACAAAAGGTGTATGGTATTGTAATGCATGTGATTTTATTGACCCAGCCCTGCTATCATGGAATATTACAAATTCATAATTTTGATTGGTCCCTCAACCATTGATATAATCCATGGTAAAGAAAAAAACAAAACAAAATTACAAATCACGCACTATCTCTGGATATTTTTATCTAAATTAATACAAAAATATAAAATTAACCTCAGCATATAGTAAGAAATTAGGCTACGCCTTTGTTGTCTTTGTTGGCTTCTATATGACACTGCGTTGTCTATTTTTTTTAAATGGCAAAAAATGTGGAATAAGGGAGGGGGGGGGCATAATTTCAATTTTATGGAAATGGACAGCTGCGAAAAATGCAACTTTAGGTTTATAGAGCTCGACAACTGGCCTCTGTAGCTCTGTTGATTAGAGCGCTGCACCGGAATCGCAGGGCCCGACAGGTTCCGGATTTCTGCCTGGGACCTAAAGTTGCATTTTTCGCAGCTGTTCCACCATCAAATACAGATTATTTAACAATTATTCGCCGAAAGCGAGGTGATTATCGGTGAATAAAAACCGAGACGAAGTCGAGGTTTTTATTCACGATAATCACCGAGCCTGAGGTGAATAATTGTTTTAGTATAATTTGATACGTGATTATTTGGAAAAGAATGAGCAGTACACATTTCTTCGTCATTTAATTGATAAAACGGCTTTTGAAAATCACTTAGGTGATTATCGCGTAATAATCACCTCAACGGCAACCAATCAGCGTGGAGAATTTTCAATAATCACCTATGTAATTATACTAATATTTATTAACATTACTTCACTTTTCATAGTGCCAAAAAATAAGAAAGCTATAGATCGATATGGATACAACTACGTAAAAACTAGAAGGAGGACTTCGACATTTCTGAGTTCTGCTCAGGTATTTTCATGATCAGGTATCCCTATCTTATGACGTAATTATGATACAACATATCTCAAATGACAGATGAGGAATCTCAATCTTCTTGCTTTCCTCAGAAGAGCTGCAACCAGTTACTGAATCTTTACCGAAAACTATGGGACAATGTACTGCACTGAATTTCACATCGTCTCATAGACCAAACGCTTACGAGCGAAAAAAAAAATGAGTCGGCCGGTGTAAGGACACAGTGTTTTATCCATTAACACTTTACATTATACTTTTAGAGTCTTTAGACCTTTTGATGAAAACGTTATTGATTCTATAAAAACATTGCACAGGTTAATGTCATTTCAGAAAAGAACCTGAGCGTTTTACCATTTTAAATGTGTCATTGACAAAATACCGCCTTTTCATTGTTTTGAAAACCCAATATATTGTTCTTCATAGACATTCAAAGGAATTCCTTGCGCTAACATTCCTTTGAATGTCTATAATATGATCTAGCATATAAGTAGAGCCTGGCACAAACATACTTATATTTAGTAATTTTACTGTAGTATCCAATCGAAACGTAATGTCAATTTTACACAATAACAACAACAATCTATAAATAGATAAAACTACTAAATATATCATGCCCAGATAGGGACTGATTTGTATCTTATCTATCCGCATTAAAAAACGGACCTGCACTGTATCTTGTAGTTGCTCGAAATGGCATATGTTAATCTCCTGTTGGCGTGATTATCGAATGACATCCAATAAAAAGCTGTTAAAAATATCCTTAAGTCAGTTGTTTTTCGCATACTGACCGTGTCACAAATGATCAATGTGACCGCACAGCACGCATCAATCAACCATCATGAAAGCGTAAATTATGCTAAATTTTGACGCGGTATTCTGATTGGCTCATGCCCAATCAAATTCATTAATTCTTCAAGGGCGAAAAACACAACATGGCGGAAAAAAGTGAAAGAAACAATTTTTGTACAAAATTGCCCTTTTTAACTGTTGGGTTTTCTCAATGACAATTCCACTTTAAGTGCTTCTAATCACAGTAGAAAAATACGGGTTCTATCCTAAAAAAAATTAATCCGTATTGGAAGATGGGTTCAAGATGCAAAACTCTATTTCATTGCCTAATCATTGGTGCCAAGGTAAGCTGAAATATTTAAGTTTATTAAATTTGATTTGTTTTGCTTTATTTAATATGAACTTATCAGGGGCTTGTTTTGTTGTTTTGTTTAAATAAACGTAATATATTCCACAAAACCAAACAAATTATTATATTTGTTTTGTTTTGTTTTGTTTTAATTGTTTTCTTTACACCTGATCAAAAGATTTTGTTTCTTAATTTAAAATAGCTTAGCTAATACACTTTGTACAGGACTGAGGACTCCGGGATTTTTTCTGAATTTTTATAGCAGACGTACTAGAACATGACGAAAATTTAATAAAATTTACCACAATGTTTTTAGTATTGTCTATTATCATACAAATACGCTTTTAAACAGATTTCCTTAAAATGGTGAGTTTATTATAACTGTGTAAAAACATAAAAAAGTGTGTGACAAATCTTGACATTGGTCAGGTTTGACGTTTTTATGGTGTTATGTATATAACAAGGTGTAATGGCTGTTTTTCCCCCCAATCTTTCAAAGGCTGTTTAATCATATGCCTGTATATGTGTGTGACTAAGTTGTTATTAAATAAGCCTCAAGATATACTTGAACTGAAGTTCAAGGTCAGTTTTATTTATTGCTCATTATATGCACCATTAGGCCACTCCAAATTAGACTTTAGTTTCCTGTCCGGCCCTTATGTCAAATTACAGGCAGGTGGGTGATCCGTTCCGATTATGGTGTTGAAAGAATCTAGATGACCTATTATTTCATGAAATAGATATAGGTGTTTTAAATATGACCATTCAGCCATACGTTTCTACGCAATGTTTTGGATTTTTTATCGTTTTTGTTTGTGCGGCACTCGTTTGTTCCTCCCACATTATCATGTCATACGGTGTATCTTAAACTGAACAGACAATGGCAAGATCTCATCTATTTGTTAAATATAGATAATTGGGGCGTTTAATAGAGAACGGCATCTATTACAAAGTTTTGCTTTGAGCCTTTGATCGACCCAAACATCTATATTGAATGCACAAAAAAAAATGCACTAGAAATAGTATAGAATTTGCAGTACGTTGCACCACTAAATCGATAGTATATCATTATTATTTCCGTACTATATCCATCGTATGGAATTTGCAATTGGTATGAAAATCAGATTTTTGTACTATATCCCAACAAAGATCCATACTGTTTCCATAGTAAGGATTTTAAAAAAAAATTCCAGTGACAACCGGATCTAATAAATGGAATTATGCAATTCATTGTAAATTAGTAGTTTTCAGGGATCAATATAACTCATCAACAGAGCTTTCTATTAATAGATACACCAGAAAGCTGTGGATGTATTGTGAGAGGGGGTATGACTAAACGGAGAGTTACCAACCGGAGAGTTATCTCAGAGAGTTATGATTTCAGAGAGTTATGTTCAAACCACGCCCACTTTCCCCAACAACCACACCCAATTTCTTAACTCTCCCGACGTTTCCTTGAACTAACATGAGAGAGTTATGTTTGACGTAACTCTCTCTCGTTAACATTATGAAGATGTCATTTTTTATAACTCTCCACATTCACGATTATGGCAATTAATGAATAGAGTTAAGTCAGTTTTTTGAGAAAACCCTAGTAAAGCTTGTTTCTTCAGATTTTCATCTTATATTTTGGTATTTCAGTTTGTAGAGCCGTGTCAATAGCGTGCTTCCAAACAGGAAATAGTACAAATTGACTTGGTCAAAACAATGAGATGCTTGCATCAGAAGGGTCAAAGTACCCCCAGAAGCATGCTTTGACGTGTATTTGGCAGTAGAGATACGGTAAGCATAGTTGCAATAAAATTAATAAATTGAATCTTTCAGCAATTCAGGTTTTGGAAATACTTTCCCAGATTAGCCAATTAGGACATTACATTGGAAAAGATTTCTGGTTCTATCTAATACGTCGAGAGCTATATCTGAATGTTGGGCTTGCTAGATAATCCAAGTGAGCAGTATATAAACATTTACATATACATGAACTTGGTAAGTACTAAAGTTAGTAAAGTACTTTTAGTTTCTACTAGCGTGAACTGATAAAGCTGACATTTGAGAAAAAAGTAAATTTACAAAAATTTACTAATATGTGGAAGTTTTTTTCAACTGATATAACTCTCTTCATTGCGGAGAGTTATAAAAAATAACTCTCTAACATCTTCATAATTGTTAACGAGAGAGTTACGTCAAACATAACTCTCGAGTCATGTTAGTTCAAGGAAACGTCAAGAGAGTTAAGAAATTGGGTGTGGTCGTTGGAAAAGTGGGCGTGGTTTGGGCGTGGTTTGAACATAACTCTCCGAAATCATAACTCGATCTCCGAGATAACTCTCCACTTCATAACTCTCCGTTTAGCCGGTCTCTGTGAGAGGGATTCGACCAACTTAAAAATTACAAGTAAAACTTCTACGTTTCGAGTGCCCTTCAAAGGCCCTTCACTTCACAGATATTCGAATTGTGCAGCTTTCTAGTATTATTATCACTATAGGCCAAAGAAAAATTATAATGTTCAAATTACTAAGTGAGATGTGTCCTAAAATCCTAAATCTCTTACTCATCTGTTCTAAAGCTATAACAATGAGATCGCAAACTACAAACTTATGGATATATTTTCAATGCTCTCTGTTTACCCAGTGCCGTAGGAAGCTCTTTTTGATTGGGGGGCTGAAGAGGCCCGAGGAAATTTGTAAATTTAGAGTCTCTGAAATGCCATTTCCTGGACTTTGGGGAAGATTTGACAGAATTCTGTTGGTCAGAAAACAGCGTTTTAGTATGCGGAAATTTACAATTTAGCGTTTTAGTATGTTGAAATTTAGTGGTACGAAATCAGAAATGGGCAAAGGCGTATTTAATTAAATATATATTGGATAAGTTGCAGGAAAGTATATGGGTTATCTTTATTCTTTGCAGTTTGGCATGGATAATGTAGCTACTTAAAATTAATCAATTGTCAGCATTTTAAAGGTATATTATTGAAATGAGAAAAGAATGATTATTAGCAAATTATTGGGGGGGGGGGCTACAGCCCCCAGCCCCCGTTGCTACGGCCCTGTTACCTGTGTATTAGCCTTGTACCAATAGCATGAAAAAGGCTTCATGTTTGATGGGGCTTTTGTTTGGAATTCTTTACCTTAATGGATATAGGTAAAGAATTGTTTTGAATGAAAAATTTAAATTGTTTCTCGCATTGTTTTATTCAACGAAAAATCCTTGTAAATATATTCATATTACTATTTGTATTGTGTTATAAACAAATTCATTTGTAAATATATTTCCTTGTTGTGTCTTAACTATAAATTGCACATTTATTTGACACCCTGTAAATGGTCACTTAACTTTCGTTGGTGGGGTTACAACAACCTGAGATAATACTAGAAGTTACTATAGCAAGGGAGGTGCTGCCTCAGCCCGTGCGATTCTAAGGCAGCATGTGCAATTTGTTGAATAAGGAGCGGTCTATATGATCCCGCTTTGCCAGGACGAGACGCGAGGCTGGGTTATTTTGATGTATTGAAATAAGTCACAGTGCACAATTCAGCAAAAAACCCCATTAAAAACTACATTATTTTCTAGAGATAGATTGTCGGTTAGCTGTAAATGAAAGGTTGTTCAAGCAGCAAGGCCCGGTGTCCCAGTTGATGTGGACCCCCATAGATTTTGAACCCTGGTCCATATCCACTAGTAGATTTGGACCCCGGGGTCCAAATCTACTGGTAGACGTGGACCCTCCAGGGTCCAAATCTACTAGTCAATACGGACCCCCGTTCTCGGATTTGGACACCTCCCCCCCCCCTCAAAAGTTAAATATATGTAATGTGAACACAATAATGCAAACCAAATTCATAACAGCGGTCAATCTGAAGTATTTTATCACTGACCGGTGGTCCAAATCTACCGGGGGGGGTCTCCAAATCCGCTATGACGTACATCAGCGAGACAGAAACATTTTTAAGCATACTTAAGAATTTTGTGCGTATTCGGACATATGGTCTATACGATAAGCATACTCTAGGCACACGCTGAATACGCTATAGAGGTACGCTAGATGCATGTACGATACTCGTGCGCTGGCATTTCAAAGGATTTTTGCGCGTATGAAAATTATTTCATGAATCACAATCAGTCATACGCTTCTCATACGTTCGCTCATACGCAATATAGTGTGACAGGGCCTTTTAAGTACAGGGCGTTTATTGGAGAGTGGGAGTTTACTTTATTAGGACCATTAGGTTATTTGTATAATGCCTCCACAGCAAATCAATTATAAACGATTGTTTCATTAATTAAAACAACCCGGACTCCAACGAAATAAAAAAAGTTCTAGGCGGAGCAAGCTGAGTAGGCTCTTCACAAGTGCTATCGGTTTCCCTGGCAATTCTCTCTGTTCCATTTTCTTGGGCAGCTTTTCTTTGCATTCTTTTCCAGACAAGACGAATCCTGTTTTAAACCTAAGTTGTATGAGTCACACTTGCAAAATTGCGGAGTCGCTAAAGATCGACAAGGAGAAACTCTTGCTTGAATCCACGTTTGCAAAAAACTTTTCCATATGTTATGGACTAAATGTGTCAAAAAGTCAGTTCTTGCCAAACATTCTCCTCATATCCGTGCTGTACGTGTTAGTATTCATGATAATTTCATTGGCAACTGAGTGTGGTGTCTACAAAACAATTAAAAAAAATGTATAGTATCTATTATAAGCCTATATAAATACACTTTAGTTTAAACAGATTTTCTCAAAAATATTCGAGATTTAAATTTTAAACGGCTGCGAGACTCGGGGGCCGGAAAATCATGATGTTTGTCAGGTCTGATGTTTTATGGTATTATGTATATATAGATCGAGGTGTTACTTTGTCATGGCTGTTGTTTTTTTTAGTTTTCAAATCTTTCAAAGGCTATGAATGTATCTGCTAAACTTACCCTTATATGTCACTGTGTTTAATACTAATAGTATTGGAAGAGTCTTGGAACAAAATTCAATGTCATGATCACTTCATTCGAGCGCTGTACAAAACAAGGATTGTACTACCTATTGTAAGCTGTCAAAACATTTAAACATATTTCCTCAAAAATTATGAGATTTAAAGATTCTGTTGTGAGACTGTGAGAAAGCATATAAAACACCATCATGAATCTCACGACAAAATCATGACAGTTGGCAGGTCTGCGAACGTGAAACTGCGCAGATTACCGTTCTAGCTTTATTTCAGGCAACAGGAATGGCCGACATCATCGTTAACGGTGTTGATTATTGGCGTATAGGTAGTGCAGAATGTGCTTAATTAATTAACTGATCTAAAAAATACATTAAAACATAGCCTTTGCATCATGTTACATATTTATATTCTACCTTAGATATATAGGTTATATCAGTACATATTATAAACCACTTTCATGCCAGACGGGCTTAAAATATTCTTTTATATTCATTCTTTAATGCGGCTATCTCCGTGAGATGATTAAAAAAATTGATGATTTTTTACTGGGCATACAGTAGCAAGTTAAGGTCCTTATTCGATAGCATGATCAATCAAAAAGTCCAATATTTTGTGTTTTTTTTAAACGAGTACAAGTTTTAAATACCATTTAATTGCCCACATGCATAATTTTTGCAAAGATACATGGTTAAAGAAACCTAACATTATTTATAGTTATTACATTATCAGCACTAGATTGGTCTCCTAGTCCTAGAGGTCCAGTATCTCTTATTGATCCAGTGTTACTACAGGAGAAAACGTAAACTAAGTAAACTATAACTTTATTTATATATTTATCAGTTCTAAACTGTTCTTCCTAGAGTTCCAGTAAGGATAATCTCTTATTGATCCAGTGTTACTGCAGGAGGAAACCTAATGACTAAACTACTTTTATTTATTCAGTTCTAAACTGTTTTCCCTACTCCCTAGAGGTCCAGTAAGAGTAATCTCTTATTGATTTAGTGTTATACTACACGAGGAAACCTAAACTAAACTAACTTGGTAACTTTATTTATACCGGATAGCTCTATCAGTTCTAAACTGGAAACATTCTTTTCACATGCAAAGTGAGGTGAAATTATAATCAGATCACTGCATATTGCAGGAATCAAATTCCGGTTAGAGGGGTGAACAAGCACTAATTAAACTCTATCTCGTCGGATACTTAATTAAGTCTCCTTCTTTGATACTACACTAGACCAGTAAGCAATGCCCCACACTGCACCTCCAGAGGGAACTCACAGAGCTATATATCCAGTATATAAATAAAGTTAGCGTGGTTTAGGTTTCCTCCTCTTGTAAAACAGGGCCACTTGCTGTGCACCTCTTGGGAGAACAGCTTAGAACCGATACAGCCATTCAATATATAAAAAATGAAATAGTTTACATTTGATGTTGAAAGTATGCCTCCCTCAAATATGCATATAGTCCTTTAACCCAATCAACCCCCAGCTGCTATCATTCACTGCACTCGTCCATGCCACCTGTAATCGGATGTTGAGCTCTCGACATAGGGAGGGGTCGAACTCAAGTGCCAACGAGCCTTGCACAATACTGTATTCGCAAGGTTCAGTTGAACAGTACCGAGCTGCCTAGACCGAGCTGCCATCTTTGAGATTTCTACATAAGCCTTCGGCCAATTTCACGAAAATTGTTGATGTACTCGTGCTGTGCGTTTCAATGTCGTTGGTTGCGTGACTTGACGAGAACTGACACTTGATGACGTCTTTAAAACCACGTACGCCCACGTTCTCTGAGAAGTATCAAGTGTCGGGGCGTGCCAAGTCAATCAAGGGCTGAGAAGGGGGCATAAAGAATTATTACATCGCTGTATCTACAATAAGCTGTCGTTGTTTGTTTCTGAACTACCTGGAAAAGATTAACGACATCTCGAAACATCGAAGGACGGCCGTTTTAGAGGAGGTGCGATGGTTTGCTTTCATAATGGTACTACAAGGGTGCTTTTGTTTCTTTTTTTAATTAACGTGCTTTTGTTGTGTTTTTTTTTTTAAATCTTTTTCATGTACTTCAGATTCAAACCACAATTGCAACTAGCGCGCGACGTCGACAAATTCTCTGATTAGTTGAACTTTTATTAAAATCATGAAAAGATCTAACGATCCTAAGTTTGGACATTCACCAATTTTTTTTATTCTCGAACCGTGCATATATATAGACAGGGTCAGCGTGGAGTGTCTGATAGGCATGAGACGGAAAATGTCTATTGTGTATAACAGGATATAAATATTATACTTTGTTCTATACGGATGTATAAATCATATTTGGTTTGTATTGCACGAAGTTTGACAATAACCTTGAAACAGTCTTTCAAAAAATCATCTTCTAAGTATAGGCTTTTCTTTTTTTTGCAAAATTTCTAAAGATAAGTTACAATTAAGAGGTTGTATGTCGTTGCATTGAATTATTTTCATAAAGTTCATTCCTTCCTGTAGTAATATCGATCAATAAGGCTAGTGGCCCTTACTATACCTTAGAGAACAATTTACTGTTTACACTGACTGCTAAATAATAGTTAGTTTAGTATGGGTTTCCTCCTGTACACTGGATCAATAAGGAGTGACTCTTACTGGACCTTTAGGGAGAATAGTTTAGAACAGGTAGATCTATCCGCCTGTATCCGGTGTAAATTAAATTCAAGGTTTAGTTTGGGTTTCCTTCTGTAGTATAACACTGGATCAATAAGAGATGACTCTCACTGGACCTCTAGGGAGAACAGTTTATAACTGCAGAGCTATCCAGTATAAATAAAGTTAGTTTAGTTTAGGTTTCCTCCTGGAGTAACACTGGATCAATAAGGAATGACTCTTACTGGACCTCCAGGGAGAACAGTTTAAAACTGATACAGCTATCCAGTAAATTAAGTTTGTTTAGTTTGGGTTCCCTCCTGTTGTAACACTGGATCAATAAGGAATGAACTGTTACTGGACCTCAAGGGAGAACAGTTTAGAACTGATAGAGCTATCCAGTATAAATAAAGTTAGTTTAGTTTAGGTCTCCTCCTTTAGTAACACCGAATAAATAAGAGATGATCCTTACTGGACAGGGAGAACAGTTTAGAACTGATAGAGCTATCCAGTATAATGGAAGTTAACTTAATACAGTGCTTCAATAATCTATAAAATTTGAGTTCTTCCTTATCGAGGCGTTCAAGAAGAGCATGAAATAGATTTTACGAGTTCAATGCAAATTTCTCCAGAGGCGCACGCCCAGGATCCCCATGGGTTAAAATCCAATTTCAGTAAGCAACAATTGTTTTTCCCCGGCATGACCAGTATATGAAGTCATATGCCTGGAGCCAATATTTTAAATTGAGTAATTAAAAATTAGCAGCGTCAAAGCGTGCGAATAGGCATTAATGCTTTCAAAATTACGCGTATAAGGTACCGATAATAGAATATAACATTCTCATTTTAAAATTGCCTTCTTGCAAGTTTTCGTGGATTTCAAAACTGAATGACTACTTCGCATGCAAGTTGACAATCCTTCATAGTCAACTGTTTATTGCCTCGGCTCAATTGTATCAATATCATTTCTTTAATTCAAGTTATTATACCAGATTTTTCCGGTTAGTTAAGGCTACATTCCACTTAAGCGTTTTTTAAACGCACAACACGCACGGAAAAGTTTAAATCAATTTAAATGTCCGTGAGGCAGTTACTAAATTAATATGAAAGGTAGCTACTTGTTGAGTTTGTGTGCATGGATACACGCACGTATGAAGATTGAAGAATACTAAACTGGAAGGCAGCCTTTATCTAGAATATACAGTATTACTGCTATCTTTGGAGGATTAGTTAAACTGAACTATCAATTGGGTTGTAAGACCTGTTTTTGAATGTAGGCTAGTACCTTACAGTGATCTGATGTTGTACAGAACTTCGGCTGCTGAGTTAAGCTTGGTTAGACTCATGCATGCAAAGATGTACATGTAGGCTACCTTAAATGGGTCTTATGTTGTACAAAACTCGCTGCTGAGAAAAGCGGCTTGGTTAGATCATGCAGAGGTAGTGCATGTACTGGATTCTTGAATGTAGGCTATCTTAACGAGGTCAGTTGATGTTCTACAGAACTCACTGCTGAGTTAAGCATGCAGAGGAGTACATGTTCTTGAATGTAGGCTACCTTAAAGGGGTCTGATGTTGTACAGAACTCACTACTGAGTTAAGTATGGTTAGATCATGCAGGGGTAGTACATGTTCTTGAATGTAGGCTACCTTAAAGTGATCTGATGTTGTACAGAACTCACTACTGAGTTAAGCATGGTTAGATCATGCAGGGGTAGTACATGTTCTTGAATGTGGGCTTCCTTAAAGTGATCTGATGTTCTACAAAGTTAAACCGCAGTGCAAATATAAGTTAAGCATGGTTAGATCATACAGAAGTAGTGAATGTGAACTCTACCATAAAGTGATTTGATGTTGTACAGAAATCGCTGAAAGTGATTTGATGTTGTACAGAAATCACTGAAATCCTGCAGAGGTAGTGAATGTGAGCTACCTTAATAAAGCGACCTGATGTTCTACATAACTCGTTAAGAATTGCCTAGTATTGTAACATGCCCTTAAAGAGTCATTGTCAACCACAATGCATTGCGCGCCCAAACCTGCTTGGCGGCCATTTTAATGGCGGAATAATAAACAGTTTCTGTTTTCAATCCATAATATATTACTACCATCCTGTGGTTATACTTGCTAATTTTAACTTTTTTATACTAAAATTGCACCAAAGAAATGTTTATTATCTTCATTTGTTGCTATTTCTCACTTCCGAAGGTAAAGATGTAAACAAATGCATTGTGGTTGACAATGACTCTTTAATTAAATCTGGCACTAATAACACTTAGCTTCTAATTTACAGTATGAAACACGTTTTAGCATTTCAAGGGCGCTACTGCGTCAGCGCTAATTAAGTGCTGCATAATCTTCTTCGCTGGGGTTGACACAACTCTAGGAAGGAAAGTCAAATTAACGATATTTTACACTTGACCAAACGGATATAAATAACAATTTCAACGTATTTAGCGACACAATCGAAACACGCAATTACTTCCAAACACTTAGGCTACAGTAACAAGTTAAGTAAAAAGTATTTGAAGTCTTTATTTGTGATAGCATGATATCAGAAAGTCCAATATCTAGTGTTTTTTAAAAAAGATGCAGCATATTTCTTTGCTCACATGCAGTTGCGCACGATAGTTAAAAAAACAGCTAACTTATTTATTCTGGTTACCTCATCAGTACTAGATTGTTCTCCCTATAGGGGTCCAGTGAAGGCCATCTCTTACTGATCCTGTGTAACTACGGGAGAAAATATAAACTAAACTAACTTCATTAATACTGGATAGTTCTACAGTTCTAAACTGTTCTTCCTAGAGATCCAATAAGGACCATCTCTTATTGATCCAGTGTTACTACAGGAGGAAACCTAAACTAACTTTATTTATACTGGATAGTTTTATCAGTTGTAAACTGTTCTCCCCAGAGGTCTAGTAAAGGTTATCTCTTATTGGTCCAGTGTTGCTACGGGAGAAAATAAAAATTAAACTAACTTTGTTAATACTGGATAGCTCAATCAGTTTTAAACTGCTTCCTAGAGGCCCAGTAAGGATCATCTCTTATTGATCCAGTGTTACTACAGGAGGAAGCCTAAACTAAACTAACTTTATTTATGCTGGATAGCTCTATCAGTTCTAAACTGTTCTCTCTAGAGATCCAGTGAGGATCATCTCTTATTGATCCAGTGTTACTACAGGAGGAAACCTAAACTAAACTAACTCTATTTATACTGGATAGCTCTATCAGTTCTAAACTGTTCTTCCTAGAGTTCCAGTAAGGATCATCTCTTATTGATCCAGTGTTACTACAGGAGGAAACCTAAACTAAACTAACTTTATTTATACTAGATAGCTCTATCAGTTCTGAACTGTTCTCTCTAGAGGTCCAGTAAGGATCATCTTTTATTGACCTAGTGTTACTACAGGAGGAATCCTAAACTAGACTAACAATATTTGCACTGGATAGTTCTGTCAGTTCTAAACTGTCTCCCTGGAGGTCCAGTAAGGATCATCTCTTATTGATCCAGTGTTACTACAGGAGGAAACCTAAACTAAACTGATAATATTTATACTGAATAGATATCAGTTCTAAACTGTTCTCCCTAGAGGTCCAGTAAGGATCATCTCTTATTGATCCTGTGTTACCACAGCAGAAAACTTAAATAAACTAAATTAGCAATATTTGTACTGGATAGGTATCAGTGCTAAACTGTTCTACGTAGAGGTCCAGTAAGGATCATCCCTTATTGCGGATCCTGTGTTACCACCAGGAGAAAACTTAAACTAATATAAATTAGCAATATTTGTACTGGATAGTTTTATATCAGTTCTAAACTGTTCTTCCTAGAGGTCCAGTAAGAGTCATCTCTTATTGATCCAGTGTTACTACAGGAGGAACCTAAACTAAACTAACTTTATTTATACTGGATAGTTCTATCAGTTCTAAACTGTTCTTCCTAGAGGTCCAGTAAGGATCATCTCTTATTGATCCAGTGTTACTACAGGAGGAAGCCTAAACTAAACTAACTTTATTTATACTGGATAGTTCTACCAGTTCTAAACTGTTCTTCCTAGAGGTCCAGTAAGGATCATCTCTTATTGATCCAGTGTTACTACAGGAGGAAACCTAAACTAAACTAACTTTATTTATACTGGATAGTTCTACCAGTTCTAAACTGTTCTTCCTAGAGGTCCAGTAAGGATCATCTCTTATTGATCCAGTGTTACTACAAGAGGAAACCTAAACTAAACTGACAATATTTATACTGGATAGCTCTATCAGTTCTAAACTGTTCCCAATTAGAGGTCCAGCAAGGATCATCTCTTATTGATCCAGTGTTACTACAGGAGGAAACCAAACTAAACTGACAATATTTATACTGGATAGCTTTATCAGTTCTAAACTGTTCCCAATTAGAGGTCCAGTAAGGATCATCTCTTATTGATCCAGTGCAGGAAACCTAACCTACACTAACTTTATTTCCATACCTTTTTGGACTGAATGAGGTTGCGGCGTTTGGTAGAGTCAAACTAGAAGCACCTTTCTCACATGCGACAGCTACATACTGCAGGAATCGAACTGCGATCATTGAGATGCATCGGGAAGGAACGTGCACTATATAGTCTAACCACTGTTATCTAACGCCAAACTTTAGTCAAAGGTCCTTACATAAGCGAGCTTATCAAGTACACTCTGCATCTCGCTTTCTCCTTTTTCCATCTGAAGGCTTTTAATTTATCTTATTTGTTTTTGTCTTCTTTTTTCTTTCCGCAAGAGAACTTTGTTTTTTCTAATATGTGGTTTTCCGTTTTTTTCTAATATGTGGTTTTCCGCTTTAGTTCATCTAGAAAATGAAGTTGCGCACATGAATATCGTTAGCTGTTGTTTGAGTGTCTCTGCTTGCTGATTGATCTTGCTTCAACGATGTAAGAATAGCGATTAGTTGTATTGTTTTAACTTAGTATTAGTCCTGTGTAGGTAGTGTTTGTTCTTAAATACACAGCCGTGGTTTGTGTCTGAACTGCCTGAAAAGTATATTTCAAACGTGGGGATCCAAAGCCCGGTTCAGTGTAGGGTGTATTCTACAGTAGGTTTCCGTGGTTTGTGTCTGAACCACTTGAAAAAGATATCTCAATACTCTGGTTTAATTTTAGTTGAATGAAGAATCTCATAAAACTATCGGTCTTGGGGACTAGATTGATACAATATTGTCAATAACATGGACTGAACTGCGTGAAAAAGATATCTCAAACGTGGTGGTCCAGTATGGGTAGTATTCTACAATTAGCTATCGTGGTTTGTGTCTGAACTACCTGAAAAAGATATCTCGGACTCGAACATAGAGGTCCAGTGTAGGTAGTATTCCACAATAAGCTGCCGTGGTTTGTGTCTGGTCCAACTGAGGAAATACATGACGTTTTGAGCAAAATTATTAGCACTAATAATACGTGACGAAGACCTTTGTTTGTTTTCAATGTTGACGTATTTTTGGAAATTGAAATCTCTTTCAGGTAGTTCAAACACAAACCGCGACAGCTTATTGTAGAATACTACCTACACTGGACCACCGCGTTTTAGATATCTTTTTCAGGTAGTTCAGACACAAACCACGACAGCTTATTGTAGAATACTACCTACACTGGACCACCACGTTGGAGATATCTTTTTCAAGTAGTTCAGACACAAACCACGACAGGTCAGCTGATTGCAAAATGCAACCTTTTCTTTTCGTTCAAAAAGAAAGCTTTGTACAGCATGTTTCATAGTATATTTTGTGGTTTTCCGTCGTGCGAACAATTTGATCTAGAACGGTTTAAGTGTTCCGGGACCCCCAAGCTATATAAGTCTTTATTGAAGGTCATTCTCACAAAACGTGATTCCTAACACAATTATATTATTTATACAATGCAAATTAATATTCAAACCCCTACATATGAAATCGAATACTATAAATATTAAAAATACAACAATCTACATGCACATATTTGCATGGGAGTTTCCGCGATCAGATGGTGATTGATTTTATATTTATACCCCCCATTAGCGTCTAATTCTACTGTTGTAGTTATGAATGTCTCTATTGTATAAAAAGTTCATATCATGGTCAATAAGATTATATTTAAAGACTAACGCCTGTACTCTAAAAGCTCACTCACACTCAAAGAGTGGAGGTTCAATCTGAGCTTCTCTTGAGTGTCAGTGCTGTTTTTGAATAGCTGGAAAGCGAGTAGTCACATAGTAAGATACGACACTAACCCTTCAGCTATTCAAAAACAGCATTGACACTCAGGAGAAGCTCAGATTGAACCTCCACTCCATGAGCTTTCAGAATACAGGCGTTAAACCATACAAACCACGATACCTGACGAGGATATAAAAGCTACGATTTGGTGGTTAGGTTTCCACTGTAATTCATGTAAGCCAGATGAAATAGAAGAAACCCAGAAACAATTATTTGATAAAAACCATCCAATTAGGGAAATTGCATTAGTCCATCATTATACAAGGTGAATGATTGGGCTAATCAATAAAATAAACTAACTTATTTGTATTGGATAGCTCTATCAGTTCTACAGTGTTCTTCCCGTAACAGTCCAGTAAAGTAATCCTATTGGTCCAATGTTACTACCAGAAAAAACGTGCAACTAATTTTATTTATGTTGGATAGCTCTATCAGTTCTGATTTCTCCAGAGATCCAGTTATAATGTCATCACTTATATATACTATTTAATGTCAATGCAGATGAACTGTGATAGCTATATTTGTGTTTCTTGGACCAAATTATTTTATTGAATTTTTTCATTCGTGTTTTCTGGACATAGATTTAATGCCTGATTTTTGGAAACTTACAATTTTTTCCTCACGCCATGGTTACCGAGAAAATTTTCATTTAAATCTATATGAATGCAAGTGCGCAATTTTTTTCTGAATTCTTCGTTGCAAAAAACTTCCCTAAAAAGCTGGAAGGAATGTAGTTACGAAATTTGACACAGTGAACTTTCATATGTCTCGTGATTGATAGATGCCGTATCTGCTTTCGTGCTAGTGACACTAGTGTATGCTGTTAAAAACTGCATTTGATATCGTTGACCACACAAAGAAAGCTAAGCGTAGGCGAGGCCTAATCACTTTTGTTTAATATTGCAATGCTTTGAATGATGAATTGATTTGGAATAGTTTTTTCTGAACTGTTCTGCTCAGTAAAGGAAATTTCTAATCGATCCAATTTTACTTGGATGCAAAGGAAGCCTCAACTAATCTAACTCTATTCCTGTTGGATAGCTCTGTCAGTTTTCAAATATTCTCCCTAGAGGTCCAGATAGGCAGTTCCTTATTGCACTAGAGTACTTAGTTTAATATTGTATTGATCTATATTTATAATGAGCTGAGCTCAATATGCATTTGAAATTTGCATTTTGCATGGGAGCAAGCAAGAGTTAATTTGTGTGGTCAGCTCTTACAAAATCAGAAAAGGCGAGAACGAAACGGATTCACGAGGCGTTTTAAAGGAGGGGTACCATTACAGCGTTATGTTTATTTTTCCGGAGCCATCACCATGGGGAGCTCTTGTCTCTCGTATCCTTCCCTAAATGTGACTCCACAATGAATATTACATGAAGATATTGGATCGTATGCTGTCGAGGACACGTTATTTTATTTATAAGCCGTACTTACAAAATCATTAAACATCATTACAGCCTCTTCTTGAACTCAAGTGGCGTAGCAAGAGGGCGTGTATATGTTAAACACAGATCGCTGTCAATAAAAGTGCGTGTTACAGTGACTAACATCATTTCAGGATTGACAGAAGATTGGTCAGTGCACGGTTAAAGTATTCTCAAATAGCAAGACCACAGATCACCTTCACTGATTTACGACTACTGAAATTCAGTTCAGATTACATTGGAAACCAGTACAGTATTGACATATAAGGCTGATCAAAAATACATAAGAATCTTGGTCGAAGATTTAAACAACTGTATCTTCAACGCAACTTCCCATAGTTGTCAATCGAGGCATCGTCAAAGAATAGTCATGGTAGCCAGTAAAAAAATCTACGATCACACCCCAGAGGAGACCACGAATTCTAACAACGGACATTCGTTGCTGTCCTTCATGAATTTGGCGTCGAATAAAGTTAAAACGGCGTTGGAGAAACCGAATACTTTTAAAAGAAACATCAACCATCGACGATTTTTACAAAAACAGTTCAGAGCGATGGTGAAAAGCCCGGAGAAAAATCCTGGGAGAAGATCGATTGTACGTGAAAACATCGACTCGGTGAATTTCACTATTCGCGACTGTAATGGGCAGAGCTTCGCTCCCCCACTTAACCATAACTTTGTACAATTCGACGCGCTTGACACTTCCATTCCAAATTTGGCGTTTGAAACCCCGAATTACTCGTATGCGCCTTTTGCAAGGAGCGAGGGCTATGACCAAGAACAGAGGCTGCAAAGGCAAATGCAATGTGATGCTTTCGAAAGAGGACACGTTACAAAACAGAATAGCTGTCTATATCAAAGCGACTGTTCTTCGTCCGTTCCAGAGCTGATTGTCGAAGAGGATTTTTTGACAGGCGAGGAACTGACGCAGGCGATTGAACTCAAAGATTTATTTATTCCCGAAACGGACCTGACGCAATACCTGTTGAGCGGCAAAGAGAACCTTGGTGGCTTTTGTAATTCTGACGCTAGCTTGGACAACTGCTTATGCCACGGATTGCAAGAAGATATTTTAGTATTTTAACTGTTTCTTGCCCGAGGTAAAATAGTCAGGCGTTAGACTTTATATAGACTCAGATTGAGCTGTAAACACGTATGTCACAGTAAACTGTAATATATTGCTGAGGACAATTTCTCTAAGTGTTACCGGAATGCAAATGGTGTCATCTTCAAAACAAATTGATCTATTACATATCTCTTAATTCTATTTATTTGCCTGCAGATACAAGACTGCTACATATAATGAGAAGAATGAACATTATTTTCTCACTCTGATAACTAGGTTGACCACCATTTGTTGCACAGCACTGCGCAGTGCTTAGTGAAACGTCAGTGATTACTGTAATCATATATGATTGAATAATCTTATTAATTGTAAAGGTCTGAGACCTTTTGAATTCCGGATTGATTTGACTTCGCTTGTTGTGTTAGCTTTTCATTATATAAGTTACATATATATATTTAACAACGAGGAAATTACTTAACATATCAAGTCTACATGACATATTACTTTTATGAATGACTTATTCGAAAAGTAATATGTCATGTAGACTTGATATGTTAAGTAATTTCCTCGTTGTTAAATATATTGTTATACCTGGATTATATTATGCACTTCAGCTTGTTACAGCTTCAGCTTCAAGTTTGGCTGGTCCGAACTTCAAAGAAACTATTTAATGAAAAACTATTTGTTAGAAAATAGATTTGTGTATACTATATATTAATTTTGTAAATATAAAAGTCGTATTTAAATAAGAAATAACAAAGGTTATATTGTATTATTGAATAATTTATGCATCATTATGATAAAGTTGAAATAAATTGATTGCCCATTACAAGTATTATTCCGTTATTTTGAAGTGTTTTTCTGCCATTGATTGACCCTATATATGTGCACACCTCATGAGTTCCTTAACTTGGTGGTGGAAAAGACGGAGTGCGGAGTCGGAGAGCGGAATACGGAGTATGGAGTCTCATTAAAATCGAATCTTCAGACAAAATAAACAATTTTTTGACCGACTCTGCGTTTTCCAATTTATGCCCCCATAAAGTGAAAAACGCGGAGTCTCATTAAAATTGAATCTTTAGGCAAAACAAATATTTTTCACAGACTCCGCACTCCTTACTCCGCACTCCGTACTCTATCTTTTCCACCGGCATACCTTAATTTTCCTTATACAGTTATAGGCGAGGCTCAAGTCGCCAGAACTCTGAATAGTGATGTCTTTTGACACTTTATACAGCCAATAGACCTTTCCCCTTTTGAGTGAAATTTTGATCTAGACAAGTCTGGACAACAATTTCATCACAGCTTGAAAGAGCATCACAAAATTAGTAATATTCCGAAGTTTCGTTGCGAAATGTTGTAAATTGCGGATAATATAGCCTTGCGAAGTTTGCCGTTTTTCAGTCATTTGGTATTACAAACGGGAAATTGATAATTAGATGATCAAACTGATGCAAAATGTTAGATTGTAATGCAAAATGACTGAAAAACGACAAACTTCGCAAGGCTATATTATCCGCATTTTACAACATTTCGTAACGAAACTTCGGATTATTACTAATTTTGTGACGCTCTTTCAAGCTGTGATGAAATTGTGGCCCAGGCATATCTAGATCAAAATTTCACTCATAAGGGGAAAGGTCTATTCAAAAAACGTTGTCCTTTGCAAACCTTAAACTCTAAATGACCTTAAACGTTAAACTCTAAGCGCGCAAAGCTTAATGGGAGCACAAGTTTGAAGCTTAGTAGTTGAATATTGCAGCTATTTGTGAATGAAGTGTTCTCGTTAATATCTCGTAAGGAGATATTAACCATGTCTCTAAGAAATGGATCGCATATATGATTTCTAAACTGACTAGATGATGCTGCCATTATGCTTTGCACGCTTAGCGTCTAAGGTTTACAAAGGACAACCTTTTTTGAATTAGCTGTATACAGAGTGCCGGTATAAAAACAAGGTAATCAAGTCACCAGAACTAATAGTGAGGTCTTTTGACACTTTATATACAGGGTGTATAACTGTGTATAAGGATAGGTAATCATGCGATGGCGAGTACAATTAGGGATTAATAGTACGAGTGATGTTTGGAAATTTTGCCAAAATTGGACGAGCCGCCGCGTAGTTGTTTATTACTAGCATGAAAAATTGGATACTTATTATTATTATTATTATAAATTCATATATTCTCTCGCCAAAGCCCAGTCCTGCCAGACTGTCAACCAAAATTTGGTGCTTTTGTCCGTATTTTCATTTAGTTCTTTTGTTAAAGCAAATTTTGGTGCTTTTGTTCGTATTTTCATCTAGTTCCTCTAGGGCAATTTCATTTCACGCTTGTGTTTAAAATACCTTTCCGCCATTTTGTTTGTTTTGGGAAAATCATTAATTGTACTGCAGTACAATTAATGAAATAATTGTACTCCTCTCAACCAATCAGCATCCAGTAATTTTGTCGTGCTAATAATAAACAAGGTAATCTAACTTTGCTTGGCATGTTATCGTGTACCATTGTACCAATAAAGATGATGCTTTTAGCTGTCGAATGATACCTTTCTTGCATCATTGCGATCAAAAATAGCAAAATATAATCCGATCTAAAAATGCCGGTCGAAATCGAATTTAAAATTATTTTCAGTTGGGATTCAAACTGAAGTCCCTTGAGTAAATATTGCCCAACGGCGCATGTGTAAGGATCAAGTTTTGATAAACGTTTACTCGCCATTTCACATCGAAGTTGAGTGACTAAAACATTTTACAAAACTGGAAAATTGCAGACTAGCTGGACTACCAATTATGGCATACGTTTCCCAAATGCGCAACAAACATTTGGGCAAATGTTAGAAAAGTGGAAGAACATTTAAATCCCAAAGGTGGAAAAATGCGAACTCAACCGATCACTACCTTTACATTGACATCAGTAAATGGCTGGCGTGACTTTCGCGTCTTCTCGGACTAGGACGTTAAATCGTATAGGTACCTCGGATGCCCTATCAATATTGGGCATTAGCCGGCGTACAAAATACAAGCAAAACATCGGCGTTTCGAGTTTGAAGACGAAGGGCCTTCGCTCAAAGCGTCAATTTTGCTTGTATTTGTCAGGTACACACGTAAAAACGCGGCACAAGTTGTTACAGTCTGCAAACAAGTTGTTACAAATCTGATCACAAGCTGTCGACAACTTTACATGTGTTCGCACTGCTTGTTCCCAGTTGTTTTGAACAAGCTTGATGGCATCATCAGACTTGTTACAAGGTTGTTCTAACAAGTCTGATACAGTCATGATATAACACGAATGTTACAAGGTTGACGACTCAAGGTTGTAACATTATTGTATGACTGTATCGGACTTGTTGGAACAACCTTGCAACAATTCTGATAATATTAACAACGTTGTTACAAGTTGTTAACAGCTCGTTCCAAACTTGTTGACAACTTAGGACAAGCAGTGCGAACACAACTAATTGTTGACGGCTTGTTGGCAGCTTGCTACAAGATGTGAGTGTTCTCATTCCGCAGGTTATTGTATACGCTGGCACAGATTGTTAATAATACAGGGTGAGTAAAAAAAAACTGATACCTTCGCGGCTAATTTGAATAACAAAGCTGTCAGGTTTTTTTTACTCTCCCTGTATATATTGACGTTCGTGTCTTTAAGATTATGCTGACACTGAATTAATGAATTTTCGAGCGCGATTTGAGCTTACAATCTGTCGCAATCAAAGTGAAAAGATTTCTGAAAACAAATCTTTGAACTCTCTTTAATTTACGTTAGATCTTTCATGCTGATTATTTCTTTGTTTTTTTTTTCCATAACGACGAAATAAAGTAAAGTCTATTAAAGAGGTTTTTTCTTCCTCAAAACTTAATTTCTCACGACTGAATTACTTCCCCTGCGCCTGAGGGGCTTAAAACAGTCACTGTATGAGGATCTAAATTGAGTCATTGCATAGGGGGCTAAATTGAGTCTTGTACTGACAGGGAAATACTGACTCATGCTTTCTCTGCCGCAGTCGTCAAAGCAGCGCCTTTCATCTTTGAGTTAATCGTGGGTTCGATTCTCGCTACGGACTCATGGAAAAGTCGTGGTTTTTCTCCGGGCGCTCCGGTAATCGATATCGATAGTCTAATTAAAGACACAAATTACACACTGATATATTTGAAGTACTGTTTAATAAACGAGCAGGAGTGTTTTATTAGGTTTAAAGTCACGAGCGCGCAGCGCGAGCGGCTTTAGACCTAATAAAACACGACCTGTCAGTTTTTTAAACGGCTTCAAACACGACTACAAATTCAATAGATATACTGCCTTATTAGTATTCTTTATATAAAGAATACAAATGAGGACACGACTAAAATAGATACTGCCTTATTAGTATTCTTTATATAAAGAATACTAATTAGGAGTGTTTTATCAGGTTTAAAGCCACTGCACGTGACATATTATGATCGACATGATTTGCCAATAAGCTTATGAATTATTAATAAAATATTAAAAAAACTCATTAATAAATCATGAAGAAAATTCAAAAGAAATGAATGTTTAATCAATGTTTGTAAATCAGATAAAGATATGTCCTGATTTACATAAACTTCAGCTTTGATTTTCTCGGCTTAGACAATGTTTATTTTTAAAATTACTTCGCCAATGAACTCATAAGATGGGTCGGCTTTTAAGCACGTTTTTCGGACTAGAACCGAGAGACATAAGCAATTTTTTATTGCAAGATCTATAGTAAATATATATATATAAATCTGATAACATTCAACTTTGTCTTTTAACTTAACCTTTTTAATATTAGTTTTTAATTGTAATTATTGATCTTATTTATCATGACTCAATATAAATCCATTGTATTTTTAAATCCCTAACGGATGAATATTAATAAATTCAAATTCAATTCAAGTTTGGAAAGGTGGTGAGAATACAGATTGTGGTTGAAAGAGGAAATAGATGTTCACATTCAATCACTATGAACGGGAAGGTTGTTCCATGCAAAGAAAAATTAACAGTCTGGTATAGGAAAACGAGTCTCTAAAAAAAGAGAGGTTCTGCAACGATTAGGAGTTAGTAAGGGACCGGTCATTATTTATGGCGGGGGGTGGCACCGAAGAGAAATTTTTTCCGTATCAAAAATTTTGCTGACCCAACCATTAAAAAGACAAAATTTGATTACCCAACCTCAAATATCAATTAAAAAATAACTACCCACCCCTGGCCAAAAACTTAACAAAAGGATACCATTCAGTTGTCATACATGTCCTTTATCACTTCAGTGACATGAGTTTGATAACGGCGTGTGTAATTTTCTGTAGTCTTATTTCTATTAACTGTGGTCACGCTTTGGAAATGACAATAATTTTTTATATACCCAACCCTTGCGTTGTTTTGTTTTTCATTTACCCAACCTTTTACTTACTCAAAATTTTGTTTACCCAACCTTTTTCTCTTCGGTGCCACCCCCCGCCATAAATAATGACCTCTCCCTAACCTTTGTTGGTTTGTACGAATGTGAGAGACAGAGTCTGAAGAGAAACGGTGACAAAAGAAGAGGCATCTAGATCATAAAGACTTTAAGCCGAGTAGTGCAACTGTGAATAAAATCCATCTCGTTTCCCCATTCCTGTAAAACCTCAACGGTAATTACCGAAGATACGTCAAGGGTGCACCGAACCTGCTTTTGCCAACCGCAACAGGACACTCAACTAACTTACCTTTCTTTGCCGGAAACTTATTGACCGCTCCCGATCCTGGGAATTCTGCACAATTTATCTTGTATATGCCCGTGAAATGTGCATGGGTCCTTCGCTTTACCGCAATGACATCCGGAATCTTGGAAGATTCCACCAAGTTCCACCATGATTTCCAAATTATTTATTAGTATATAAAACTTAAAATATCTGCATTGTTGCTAAGTCGCAGTGTGTAGACGTGCCCTAAGATTTAAATCTTACAAAAAGTAGTTATAACTAATATTTTTATTGTTTGTAATTTATTTATACAGTATATTAACGACTTTAGGTGTTATAATTTAGGTGTCAATTGGAACGAAAGTCCTGTTCCTTTCTCTTATCACAGCGTGTCTTTGTAAGCTTATTTTGTTGTAAACAGGCTTATATGCATGTGCATGATATATATAAATAACATGTAAACTGTGACAAACTTATATTATATTATTATAAGCCAATCTGAGAAATATCATGGATATCAAATGAGAATTAGACCGTGTCATCTATAAGACTACCGATCTCAATCTTATCCCGAGCAAATAGCCGGAGTATCGTACTAAAATCTCGCCTTTCTCAAGCAAGGAAGCTTAGCCAACACTACTGTACATTCCCTCCCTGCACCTATAGACGAGTTACGCAAACCCGTGCACAAATTGCCGAGCCAGCATATTAGCCTGCGTATATAAGCGGCAGAATCAGTCATATATTAGCTGTCTATATTAATTTCCCTATATTTTTTCCATCCAAGTAGCTATGTTAGGATTCAAAATGGTTTCATTGTCTTTTGAATCTACCTGCCTATATGTGACACGGCAAAGCATTCGAGCTAAAGGTTTCTTACTTTCGTAATCAAGAAATTGCAGGCATCACAAATGTTGATATAACTGAAATTTGTGATGCGTATTTTACTGTCTAATGCTTGATATATGTTCCCTGACTAAATGACCAACAATATTTGGATTTAGTATAATTACATAGGTGATTATTGAAAATTCTCCACGCTGATTGGTTGCCGTTGAGGTGATTATTACGCGATAATCACCTAAGCGATTTTCAAAATGGCGGCCGAAGCCTTTTTGTCAATTAAATGACGAAGAAATGTGTATTTTCTTATTTTTTTCCAAATAATCACCTATGAAATTATACAAAACAATTATTCACCTCAGGCTCGGTGATTATCGTGAATAAAAACCTCGACTTCGTCTCGGTTTTTATTCACCAATAATCACCTCGCCTTCGGCGAATAATTGTTAAATAACAAGCTTTCGTTGGTAGCGATGCAACTACCTGAAAAATATAAGGAGAATTTCGACGTTTTGAGCGAAGGCCCTTTGTCTATACTTACATCATTGACACTACCTATACTGGCATATAGACAGTCCAATATTGAGATATTTCCATCTTGGAGTGGCATATGCTTGTATTCGTACGTTTTTTAACTAAAATTCTCAGCTGTAATATTGCTAATCGTGGAATTATCAGTACATTGAATTATCAATGCAGGGTAAAAATCGAAAAGATTATCACACCAACTATGATATAATAACTAAAATACAAAAATTTATGAAACGAAATCTCAATAGCCTAGCTCTATAGATTTAAAAATGTTATTAGGCTACTTCAAGTATTTCTTGAGTTCAATTTTAAGAAGATCTAAGGACTAAGGTTTAACTGATAAAATAATTTTTTAGGAAGATTATTCCAGTCTCACAAAAATGTTCTAGGGTAAAAAGTCTAACGCCCGTATTCTAAAAGCTCACTCACACTCAATGAGTGGAGGTTTAATCTGAGCTTCTCTTGAGTGTCAATGCTATTTTTGAATAGCTGGAGGGTGAGTAATCACATAGTAAGGTATGACGCTAACCCTCCAGCTATTCAAAAACAGCAATAACACTCCAGAGAAGCTTAGATTGAACCTCCACTCATTGACTGTGAGTGAGCTTTTAGAATACGGGCGTAAAATGTCTTTCGTAGCTCGAGGTATACTATACTTAAATTTATGGCTGTTTCGTGATCTTTGCTTGGTATATCAGTACATTATTTTGAATTTAGTGATGTAATCATTTTCAGGAATTAAAATTGATACGCCATGAATCAGCACGTTGAGAGTATTGTATCAGGAAATTAACATTCTGCACGCGTGCAAGAGCCTGAGTTTCCTATATCCAGTAGTTTCCTATCCATATTAAGTTTAATGACATGGCATATAGGATATAAAGACCATGGCAAAAAAAACTGTATACAATGTTATAAACAAAGTTATAAACAACAAACCCAATGAAAAGATTTGAAAATTTATACTCATGCATGTGTATTTCTTGATTTTGTAACAGATTTCGTTTCACTTCCTAATGAGACTAATGAGACAGGTGTATATAACTTTTTGATAGCCAGCCAGAGTGTCACAACTCACAAGGGTGTTCTTTATTTCCAATGAATATAGGGTGGAGTTATATGAAGTGCCTGACTCCATTACAGCTGGGAAAAGCGTGGTCAGACTTGAGGAAAGGTGATGTTGGGCGCTTCAGTGTAAGTAGAGTTAATATTGTCTGATTGAGAATAATTTATATTTACCTGTTGTTGCGACAGAATCTTCCCGAGAGATAAAAAAAACTGAAATGCAACATTATTATTATGCTTTATATCCATTCTGTTTTCCCTCGAGGTTCACACTTGTCGTGCTATACTGTTTGGCTGTAAGCCATATACCTATATAAGTTTGGCTGTAAGCCATAACTAATTCTATGAAAATTTTACCACTCATATATGCAAATTCCACATGCAATCTTCCATATACTACGACTACTTGAGTCGAAATTTGAAATTTTTCTCAAAACTTTGTAAAAATACCAATTTTGGAAATATTCAAAACTGAGTTGAAATTCCTGTCACTTTCCAAAATAATGTGACAGAAATGTACGATATTCTACATGCATGTGACACATATCAAAATATTCCCCTCGGTACGCTGAATGTAATCATTGCAATTGCCTTTAAGATTGACTGAAAACACAGCTATACCCGGCCTGGGAAATTTGACTGAATTTCAATGTTTACATTTTTGAAGCTCTAGGACGTTTTCTTCTGGCGTTTTCTAAAGCAAATTCGCAAGCAAATTGGATGTAAATTGACTGTATTTTACAAAAATGGTTGTCATTTCACAAAAATATCAAAATTTTAACATGAATTTTACCTGATTTTACCTTGATTTTTGCCTGAGTTTAAAAGTTGCACCCCCCATACACACACACACTTACACCCCGCTATCGTCTCTGTTTAACCCGACCCGACTAAAACTAAACCAAGATGAATTCCGACACTTTAAACTAATTTTTCCAAGACTGAATTTGATGTCCCTTAACTCTTTAAGCTCGATGTTACAAGCCTGAATTCACATTCGGGTATAGTGCAGTGAAGGTTTTAGTGGGTTCTATTATATTGAAGAATTTATCACAACAATATGTTATACCACTGAAATTTTTACTGTTTATCACTCAACGCATTCACCTTATCCCTGTACAAATTGGTTCATAGTTACTCTACATTGGTCATTACTGTATATTAAGTAATATCTCAAATCCGACTATGAGGACTGGACTAGATTTCAAGTCCACGCAATTTAATCAAGTCCGATGCGAAGCCGAGGAATGAATTATTAGATATGTTTGTGATGTTACTCTGAGTGCATATCCACACCGGGCGAGCTTGAAAAATATGCCCGACCAAGCTCGCCCGGTGTGGATATGCACTCAGAGTAACATCACAAACATATTATTCACCTGAGTACACAACACCAGCACAGAAAAAAGTTTGAGATAATTAGGTATGCTATCATGTTACAACCGGTTCGGCGGTTCCCGCTTACAAGGATGTTATATGAGGTTTATTGCTACGCGATTACTTTGTTCAGTACTTGAAATATCAATTCTGCTCTCCTTCCTCGTGCACTCTAAGCTTTTAAACAGTGTTGTTTTTCCTCAACCTGGTCTACTTTATCGCCTGGTTATTTTCGAAAACGACGTACTATTTCGTACAACTGATTTAGTTGTTTGCCATCTTAAATCTTGATGTTGTCTTTGAAGATGTTGTCGTTGAAGAATGAAGGGCTCAGTTGAAGGGCTCAGTTGTTTTGCTATTTAATCAATGCACACTTATGTCTAGTTAATTTTAATGACTGTAAGATTTTCTAGACCGCTCCCCACAGCACTATACACATACAGGGGGAAACTTATAAATTAAACTAACTTTATTTATACTGAATTGGCTCTATCGCATCAGTCCTAAACTGTTCTTCCTGGAGGTCCAGTAAGGGTAATCTCTTATTGATCCACTGTTACTACAGGAGGAAACCTAAATTAAACTAACTTTCTTTTAATATACTGGATAGCCCTATCAGTTCTAGATTGTTCTTCCTAAAGGTTCAGTAATGGTCATCTTTTATTGATCAAGTGTTACTACAGGAGTAAACCTAAACTAAACTAACTTTATTTATACTGGGTAGCTCTATCAGTTCTAAACTGTTCTTCCTAAAGGTTCAGTAATGGTCGACTCTTATTGATCAAGTGTTGCTAGCTATCTACAGGCAGAAAGTTCCTAAACTAAAGTATATCTTAATGGTGTATATCTTTATCAGTTCTAAAATGTTCTTTATAGAGATTCAGTAAGTATTCAAACTAAACCAACTTTACAGTAAATCAATATATAAGTACAGAATTAATCCTTAGCCGAAAAAGCTTACAGCTCGATTGCATATTTTGACCGTAATAGTTATGACACACAGTCGCAGACTAGGTTTGGTCAGTAGACTACTTGAATGTGAAGGTCAACCTACAGGAACAATATGCAAAAATAGAAACAGTGCTCTTAGTATAATATATCTTTCATATTGTCGAGAGGATAATTACTATAGAGAAATCGTGCATATAGCTTGTGCCCAAATGTTCAAAACAAAGCTTTCTTATAAAGATTGTTTCATGTTTTCTGTCGTGATAATAAAATATGATGTTTTCCCATCTTTCTTTTCATTAAAAAGAGTAACTTTGTATGTTTTTCGCTGAGTCATGGTTGTTTTTATATGATTGCTTGTTTCATATAAAAGAGTCACGTAGAATTGTAAGATGGAAAACACTCCGAATATTATAGCATCTTGTGTATAAACTGAAGATTCGAACTATTTAAATAAGACAACAAAATCCAAGATAACCATTTCGACTTCATTTCAAGATATTTTGAAAGTGAAACCTTGAAACAAAGTGAAAATCATGACCTTGCATTTTGGTATCTTGCATGTTTAAATGGCTCGCATCTTGAGTTTACAAGAACGTGTTTCATGTTACATAACATTGTTATATGCCAGTAATACTTTGTTCCGCGTTTCGGCGTTTGTATGATGCATCGAAAACAAAAAAACATAAGAATTACTCTTTTCAACGAAAAGAACGATAGGAAAACATATTTTATTATCACTACAGAAAGCATGAAACAATCTTTATAAGAAACCTTCGTTTTGAAAACTTGGACACAAGCTATATCCTGCATGATTTTTCTGGTAATTATTCTCTCTTTATTATTCTATATGAAAGCTATATTATAGTACTAAGAGCACTGTTTCTATTTTTTTTGTGTTGTTCCTGTAAGTTGACCTTCATATTCAAGTAGTCCACTGGCCAAACCTTTGTCTGCATGCAACTGTACCGTCTGTACGTATCATACCTATATATTGCGGTCAAAATTTGCAATCGAGCTGTAAGTTTTGCAACCTCGCAAGTTAGTAGAGTCTTTACAATTTTGTTTATATTTCTTAACTTTGCCCGGGAATTAAAGCACAAACAAATGACAAACATGTACCTAAGAAACATAAGACAATGCCGTGAGGGCTTCTTCGCATTGCCAAACCGTATCGAATTGGCAGGAAAAACTCTGCATGTCATTTTATGCAAATTTTTAGCATTGTCAATGCATAAAGATCTTGTTGTATTATATGAAAATTTAAGTTAGCCCTTTCTGGATACGATGAAATTTATTTGATAATGATGGCTGTTCTAGCTCTAGTTTTGTGCTATTTTAATCGAACAGTATATAGATTATAGTTTTTTGGGGGACACCCGGAATCATAGTTCATAGAATTTCCTTGTATATAGTTTCTGTTATATGTTTTCATATTTGACGTTTTCCTTTTCGAAACTTATCCAAAGAATATTACAGTACAAACTGAGGCCATGATGTAATTCATTATATCTTACGAAAAGCGATAATAATTGTCTCATTATGTACTTGAAACAGCGGCTATATAGTTGTAGGGCATTTGTGTTGCGACAATTCCTTACTCCTTAGCACGACGTCATAGTGGATTTTTCATAATAACATTATGACGTCAATCCGTTGAATATTATGTCGAAACTCCATATTTGGCCAACTTTTGAATAGATATGGCGATTTCACAGTTAAGATGTGATGTTGTGTGAAGGAAGACTGATAAGGCATATACAAGCTAAGTCCTACAGTAGTCATATAGTTACAGTCTTCCAGGATTAAAAACACATTTCTCTAACAACAACAACGACAACAACAACAGCAACAACAACAACAACAACCGCAAAAACAGAAGCAGCAGCAACAACAACAGCAACAACAACAACAACAACAACAACAACAACAACAGCAACAACAACACCAGCAACAACAACAACAGCAACAACAACAACAACAACAACAGCAACAACAACAGCAACAACAACAACAACAGCAACAACAGCAGCAACAATAACAACAACAACAGCAGCAACAACGGCAACAACAACAGCAACAACAACAGCAACAACAACAACACCAGCAACAACAACAACAATAACAACAATAACAGCAGCAACAGCAGCAGCAACAATAACAACAACACAACAACAATAACAATAACAACAACAGCAGCAACAATTTTGACATATTTGACTGAAATCGTGTTTATGACATAAGCCGTGTTTACACTACGAGTCTAAGCCTGGCCTAGGCCTAGCTTTGGACTAGATTTTTGTAGTGTAAACGCACTTTGGGCCTGGCCTAGGTTAGGAAATGTGGCAGGAACACTTATTCTGATGGCTCAGATTTCCTGACATAGGCCAGGCCGAAGTGCGTTACTGTAAAAATCTGGTCCAAACTCGTGGTGTAAACATGGCTAAAGAATGTGGCAATTTCTCAATATATATATATATATATATATATATATATATATATATATATATATATATATATATATATATATATATATATATATATATATATATATAGCTTAAGATTTTGGTTTACGAAACACAAACAGTGCTCAATACCGTATAGATAGAGCGTAATATAGTTTTTCGTTTTGCCTCAAAAAACCACAACAGTCTGTTTCATCCGTATAGGAACAGACTGTTGTGGTTTTTTGAGGTAAAACGAAAAACTATATATATATATATATATATATATATATATATATATATATATATATATATATATATATATATATATATATATATATATATATATATATATATATATATATATATATACAATTTAGATATAATCTATAGTAAAAATATTTAAATGTTTGCCTCCGCAAAAGCAGATTCGAAATATTATTCAAGAGGAGCATAAAAATTAACTAATAAATACTTAATAAAAACTAATAAAAATTTGTGAAACTTTTCTCATTCTTTACCCATAGCACCCTAGTTATCCCAAATATCAGTAGTATAAAGGTTTCGTTTTCCACTTCCATGTACGGTCATGTAGGACCTGATCTGTTGAGAGGTTTCTGTGAGATTGGGGGTATTATTAAGTATGCGTGACACGAACATAAAAAATGCAGTTTGGCCCTTTCTCCAGAAACCTCTAGCTTTCCACACATTCATTGAAACTTTGCAAAGTAAAATACGACAGTTCATAAAACATTAAAGACAAGCGCACTTTTAAATATGATCATTCACTCAAACTAAACTATTTAAATTTAGACCATGAGTAACTAAAATAACTTTGGTCCACTATTACAAAAATGTATCAGAAACATAAAACTAAACCAATATTATTATCATTTATACTGCATGCCTACTGGACAGCTCTATCACTTCTAAATTCTTCCAAGGGCTCAAGTGAGAGTCATCTTTTCTTAGTGGTCCAGTGTTATGACAGAAGAAAAGCGGTTTTCGCGAAAAAAGCCCGTAGTGTAACTGTGTAAGAGATTAAAGATGTACAAAATGTACGCATGCACGTTGGATTTTGTGACTTTTTTACAACTCCATGGTGAATAAAATCTTCTTTGGTGTATTTGAGTGGATTTTTTTCTAAATTTCTCACGATTTGCAAAATATTTCGTAACAAAGCCAAAGGCTTGAAAAACTTGACAGCCCGCAGGTGGGAAATTTCAAGCCGACGTTCGAGGGGCAATATATCTCGCACATATTTCAGAGGTGATAGGCACCCATAGTTCCCCATGCAATAATCACCATATTACAGCTTTTGCACTTTTATTCGTAACAAAACTAGTCGTGATATGTCTCATAATAAATTCTTATATTGGTATAATGATCATTCACTGCAGGAATTTTTTTTCAAAATCCTTATTATGAAAACAGTATGGGTCTTAGTTAAAAATAGTATGGAAATACAATTTTGATACAAATTGCAATTTCCATTACCATGTATGGATTTTAGTGCCCTGATGAAATTGCAAATTCCATGGTATGAATTTCACTATTTTTTTCCAGTGATTGTCATGGTGTTCTTAAACAAAAATGTGTTTCTTTACACAAAGTAAGTGCCACTTGGAAATTATGAAGGGATCAGCCCATTTTGAAGGCATTCACTGATTAGCAGTTTCAAAATTTCGAATGCTCAGAGAATGCTTATGAAGCGAAAATTTCAATTCCCTCACGACCGAAAAAAATGTTAAAATTGTAAGTACTGACTTCATTTAAAGATAAAATTCCATCGTTCGTCATGTATTCCAAAGTCGTAAGATTATTGAAGGAAATCATTGGTATTTTGTCGACAAAGGTTATAGTTTCACGAACAGTGTTAACATGCAAAATATCAAGTGATTTCGTTTGATAATCATGAAATTAAACACGATTTTAAAATAATAGTTATGACAGTAAATGCATCTTATTATTTTGCAAAAAGTTATATATTAAATCATCGTACTCTTTTCATTTTTGAGCACCACCGTTTAGTAGCATTTAATTGTGAATGTGATCGGGCTATAATCTAGTAACTTTCACAAGACACACCTATGTTATACGTTAGCAGACTGTATTTATGATGACCTGCATCACTTCTGGAAACTAGAGTGCCCTCAGAGACTACATACCTGTATCATGCATAAATTATATAATGGAGTGAACAGACATTCGGTTTTCTCTGCCTAGACTGGCTTATTTTGTCTTATGCTTCAAACTGACATACAAGATCTTATATTTTTAAAGCCGCAGTTCAGCCTTTTGAATGATGGTTTTTAAGGCGCATTACAAGCATTTTGATTGAAAAAACTTACTAGGAAAATCAATTAAGCATAATTCAAAATCAGTGAACTCAATGTTTTTAACATTAAAATGTTAAAAAAATGTTGAAACATTGAAATCACGGCTCTTGAATTATGCTTAATTGATTTTTCTCGTTAGTTTTTTTCAATTAAAAGGGTTGTAATGCACCTTAAAAACCATCATTCAAAAGGCTGAACTGTACCTTTTAAATTAACAAGGCATAATACGACATAATCTATTTTTAGAGCAGCTTAAAAAGCCTCTTGTGAAAAGTGTTACAGGTGCTGAAGCCTCCGCCCAGTTTAAATTCTTGTAAGGAATATTTCATTGACTACAATGTTCCCAGACTCTCTTCTTTAGGCGAGAGTCTCGGAACGAGGTTGTGCCTGGGTATATATTCTATTGTAACCAAATACCACTTGAGTATTCTTTTTCATCTCTGTCATGTAACGAGTTAACGAAGCCATTAAGCTCAAAACACTCACACAAATGGTCAAATCATCAATATCGTACAATGCGCAATTAACCTGCTTGTAGCGTGAATTTCAGTTCTAAGACCTTCTGAAGTGTCTTTGAAAAAAAGCACTTAGGAATGACCAGTATTTTACCCCCTGTAATTACGTATTGAGACGCCTCTTCAACTCATTGATGCGAACCAAGTGCCACTTTTTTGAAAGTCATTTCGTTCCTACCTAAAAATGTCCTAGCCCTCTCTGCTTTATAAGTGCTTCTTGTATTACATTGAGAGAATGAGAAAATGAAAATGTCCAAAGGGTGTGATTCATTGGAAAAAAATTCATATTATGGAATTTGTGATTCCATCACTAAGTCCATAGTATATCCATACTATTTCCATAGGGCGCTTTCCATTTAATGGCCTGACAGGTCAGACCCAAATTCTTTTCTCTGCATCAATGGAAAGATCTGGTCTATGTTTCTCAAATATCTAGCGAAAATGGACCTCATTCTAATGTTATCTAGATTTTCCGGTCAGATAGGTCCGAAGCCCAAATGTTTTGTGTTTCATTCAACATTCTGACCGGTCTGGCCCATTGAACTATAAATAAACTGGAAGGCTAACTGCTATGATAAAGGCCTATGATTTGATGAAGCCAAAATAGTTTTTCTGAGTTATGAGCAGAAATACTTGACCCCAAACGTCGGGCTATATATCAAATTGAAGCTATTGAAAATTGCTATTCGGTGTGGCAATTTCAAGACTTCAGCGAAAAGAAAAATATTTAAAAAATACAAAAACAACTGCAAAACGGCAAATTATCGGTAATTATGTTTGTAGTTTTTCAATATTTCCCTTTTAGCTAAAGTCTTGAAATTTCTACACCAAATAGCATTTTTCAATAGCTTCAATTTGATATATAGCCCAACGTTCAGTGTTGAGTATTTCTGCTCATAACTCAGAAAAACTAAAATGCACTGGCTTCAATTCCCCCCCCCCTGAGTTAGCCTTCCAGTTTATTTATAGTTCAATGGTCTGGCCGTGTTAATGGAAAGCGCCCCAAGTGAGGTTTTGAACAAATTTCCAGTGATTAATTTGTAACAAGATTTCGTTGGTGGGGATGCAACTACCTGAAAAATACAAAGCGAAATTCGACGTTTCGAGCGAAGGCGCTTCGTCGCTACCAACGAAGGATTGTTTCTAGATCGCTACCAGTCTCCGTTGACTTCATAGCTCAATGGTCTAGAGAGTAGGACTAGCTTTTAGCTAGTTTTTCTCATCTCCAAGGATGGTTATGAAATATTCATATACATGTACTTGGCTGATTATATACATTAATTGTGATGTAATATTTCAAAACCGACTATGAAGACTGGACTAGATTTCACGTCCGCGCAAATTGATCGAGTCCAAGGACTGAATTAATTTTGATTCAGTCCTAAGAGTGGATCAATATACTTCACCAGATATCCAGTATTATCATGTGAACAAAATAAAGCAATGTGGTTGGCTAATTTACTCATGAATTCTAATGAGTTTGAGATTTAATGCTTTCAGTAGTTTTCTCGGGGTACCGCGGTTTCCCCCCGTAGTCACACTGGAGCAAAAGACCTCTTACGTACTGGACATATTTCTATAATACTGGATCTCTAAGGAAAACCGTTTGGAACTGATAGAGTTATCCAGTATGGTTAAACGGTTCCTCCCACAGGAAATGCAGACAGGTTAGGTTAGGAAACATATGAAAGTATAGATTCGCGATCCATCAGCATTAAATTCACATCGTGATTAAATAAATGACATAATTACTATAAATGACACTCTTGGTTATATGCAGCGGCTAATTACACGTTTCTGAAGTGGGTACTTAGTGAACACGCAGTTATTTGAACAAGCAGTTCTATCTCTAGAACTAAAAGATAGATTCTTAGTTTCTTACTGGATCTCTTGAGAGAACAGTTTAGAACTGATAAGGCTATCCAGTATAAATAAAGTTAGTTCAGTTTAGGTTTCCTCCTGCAGTAACACTGAATCAATAAGAGATGATCCTTACTGAACCTCTAGGGAGAACATTTTAGAACTGATATAGCTATCCAGTATAAATAAAGTTAGTTTAGTTTAGGTTTCCTCCTGTAGTAACACTGGATCAATAAGGGATGACCCATAGTGAACCTCTAGAGAGAACAATTTAGAACTGGTAGAGCTATCCAGTATAAGTAAAGTTAAATGATGGAGTTAATCTCATATAAACTGAAAGTTAGTATATAAAAGAGAACTTAATATAAACTGTATCATTATTGTAACCTATATCATTAAGAATCTCTTTCAAACATAAGTGTGGTAAGAACATTTTATCCCATATATTCTTTAAGTATATTGACATTCATTTTTTCTTCGACTGAAAAAAGTTTTTTACCGAGCTTACAAAACCTCGTGCATTGTTAGCAATAGTCGTTTGTCGTTCTTGCTTAATGCGGTGAATTTGTAAAAATAAATTTGTGAAAATTTTTTGCACATTTCTGTCGTAAGCAGCCGACGATTCAATGAAGAGGCATCCGAACTCCTTCGCCGTCGCTCGGGCTTCATCTCGGCTTACTTCGCGTCCTCGTCGGAGCTCACGTTTGTTTCCGACAAGAATCGTCGGCAGTTCGTAATCAAACGGCGAGCCGAGTCGTTGGTATTCTTTGATAGTTCTCAAATAGTCTTTAGCCGTTTCGAAACTGTAGCGGTCTGTGATAGAGTAGACCACGATTATTCCTTCTGCCTTTCTAATGTAGCTAGTACAACTTTCGATCTAGAAAAAACACACGGGGACATTACTACATAGCTAACAATATAGGGCCATACAGTCACCATCCCGTGATCAGAATGTTCCACTGTTTTTTCATTGTTTTGAAAAATCTCACTGTTCTCCATGTCATCCAGTTATGATCCAGTGATCGAAATGTTCCATTGTTTTGAAAATCCCACTGTTCTTCATGTTATCCAGTCATGATCCAGTGATTAGATCTTTCATTTTCTTTTCATTGTTTTGAAATTCCACTGTTCTCTATGCCATCCAGTCATGATCCAGTGATCAGAATGTTCCATTGTCGTTTCATTGTTTTGAAAATCCCATTGTTCTCCATGCCATCGAGTCATGATCCCGTGATCAGAACGTTTCATTGTTTTTTTTTCCCATTATTTTGAAAATCTCACTGTTTTCTGGATAGTCATGATCCGGTGATCAGAATGTTACTGTTCTCAATACCATCTAGTTACCCATTGTTGCCATGCATTCATACTCATTGTATATATATACATACAGGTGTCCCCCAAAATGCAATACCTATGTTCCAGATTTTAGTGGTTTTAGATTGTTACATTTAGCTGTGTAACAATCTGGAACATAGCCAGTACAAATTATTTTGGGACAGCCTATATATTTCTTACCGAGCCAGCAGTATCCATGATGCGTAATATTCCCTTCACATTTCCCACTTCTTGTACTTTTTCGTAAGTCATTTCTAAAGCAACATTTATTTACCGTTACATACTGACGATACGTGTAATATAGAGAGTAATTAATAATTTTTTGTTGTTCCATGAGCATTTCGGTCAGCTTACCTAACGTTGGATCGTATTCATGCACAAATCTGCCGGTGATGTAGCGAACAACCAAGGCTAGAAAAAGAATAATACACGGGTTTGATTTACTGGATCAATACAAAGGGTGACCTCTGGGAAGAACAGTTTAGAAGTGATAGAGCTACCCAGTATAAATAAGTTAGTTTAGTTTAGGTTTCCTCCTGTAGTAACACTGGATCAATAAGAGATGATCCTTACTGGACCTCTAGGAAGAACAGTTTAGAACTGATAGAGCTATCCAGTATAAATAAAGTTAGTTTAGTTTAGGTTTCCTCCTGTAGTAACACTGGATCAATAAGAGATAACTCTTACTGGACCTCTAGAAAGAACAGTTTAGAACTGGTACAGAGCTATCCAGTATAAATAAAGTTACCTTATAGTTTCAATGATTTCCATTTCTTGAAAAACTGAATGTATTATTCATATGACTTTTAATCAAAATTAAACAATCATCCTATTTACCAAGACTTATTTGTCTTACGTTTAAGGTACGCACTGTTTTGACTGTACTGTATGGTGTTCAATTGAAATTATCTGTCATCAAAATACTGTCTTACAGTACAACTGACACAAACCCATTTGTGTTTTCTCTGTCAGACAAAGACTTTAGTTGCTTGAGCGCGAGGAGATTAAATTGTCATAATCTGTTAAAATTGATCTTTTTTATTGGTAGTATTTTGTCGGCTTGCTTATTAAAATGCTAATAACCTCCTTGGATCTTTGATGGCAAGGCTCAGTGCCATCGTTTCAAATATACCAGTATATGTGTTAGGAGAACATACTATACTATAGACATGCGCTTTCGCTTGCTTTTTTGTTTAACCCATTGAGCCGCAATGCGCCCCAGTGCGCCCTACTTATTTTTTTTGCTTGTCTAACGCCAGAGGATTGTACTCGTCAATGGGGAAGCTCTGCAGCCTAATGAGTTAACCAAAAAATCTGACAATGTCTCTATTTAACCCACTGAGCCGCAATGCGCCCCACTTATTTTTTACTTGTCTAAAGCCGATTTTCCGCTAGCGAATTTTTTCGCACGAAGCGACCTTTTTCCTTTATCGGCATCCACTTTGCCACATCTTGCTGATGTAATAAGTGCTACCGACAAAGGAAAAAGGTCTCTTCATGCGAAAAAATTCGCTAGTGGGAAAACCGGCTTAACGCTAGCCTGCGTGCAGGCCCAAACCTGCACGCAGGCTAGCTTAACGCCAGACGATTTTACTCGTCAATGGGGGAGCTCTGCAGCTTAATGAGTTAATTAAGTATATAAATGAATGCAGAATTTGCGCTGGTCAAATTCCATTGACCGACTAAAATCGTAAAGCGATTGTCAAGGCAGGTTTAAACACAGCTAGGATCCTATATTGAGGAGCTGATTACATGGACATTTTTCAGGTTTTCAGCCCGGCCTAACGATTCTATTAAAACACAGCAAGCGACTACATGACAGAAATATGAGCCCGGGATTCGTTTCAGCCCGGGATTCGTTTCAGCCCGGGATTCGTTTCAGCCCGGTTGAAGCTACCCAGGCTGAAGATTGTCATGTAATCAACGGGACATTTCAACCCGGGTTGAGAAGAGAAAAAAAAACAGCGTTTAAGGGGCCTTTTATATGGTCCCGCTTACCCGCGGGTTTCAGTGAAGTGCGACGTATTTTGAGCAATTGAAATAAGTTGCATTTTATGATTGCAAAATTGCAGAAAAAATCAAAATTGCTTTTTACAAATTGTATGAAATTCCATATGTTTTAGACAAAAACCAAATGTTGTTGAATGCTATTAATCGTCTTCTTCCACTACATAACTTCTAGCGCGTTCCTAATTTCGTTTAAACAATATTTAAAGTTATCTAACTTTTGCCGGTTTAGGGCTGAAACTCTTAGCTCAAAATACATCACACTTCATTGAATCCCGGTAAGCAGGACCATATAAACAGGCCCTAAGTGGCTTTATTTCTTTCTCTTCTACTTTTAAATGCAACCACAGTATCGCACAAGTCAAATAATAGACATGAACAACATTTTAAATTCTTCGAAGAAGCGGAATGGCTCTATTTTGAGACTTGATTGTTTCAGCTCGGGTGAGATTTCACCCCGGGATTGAACTGAAATTCTAACTCATCCCAGGCTGAAATTTACCATATGTGAAAGCATTAAGAACAGCTAACCAAGATCGCACGACTTTCAACTCTCGTGCACTCTTGATCCGGCTCAACGCTTGAAAACCTTTTGTTTGACCCAAAAAATATAATTTAAGAAGGCAGATCGGTTAGATCGATTAGAAGTTAATCCCCAAAGATCATTTATTTCTTGTTATAATTCATGTTTATTCACGACGGATTAGCGATGACATTAAGAACGGATTTCTTAATCATTTCATTTCCGCAAGTGTGTTTCAATATGTACAAAATATATTAGTTAGCGACATTCGACAAGTCAAAATTTGTTAAGCTCTATTTAATTCAAAGTTTAATTAGTGTCTGAAATTAAACTTAACTAACTTTATTTATACTGGATACTTTTATCCTAAACTGTTCTCCCTAGAAGTCCATGAGTAATCCAGTGTTACTACAGGAGGAAACCCAAACTAAACTAGCTTTATTTATACTGGATAGCTCTATCAGTTCTAAACTGTTCCCCCTATAGAGGTCCAGTAAGGATCATCTCATATTGATCCAGTGTTACTATAGGAGGAAACCTAAACTAAACTAACTTTATTTATACTGGAACTCTAGGTATGGGCTTAAAAATTCGCCCAGCTTGTCAACAAGATGTGTTCGACTGCATGCTTGTTCCCAGTTACTGACGACAAGGTTCATGAGGCTAACAGACTCGCAACAAGTTGTTCCAACAAGGCTGATATCGTCTGCACGTAACAAATTGATGACACCATATACGAAAAGCCTTTATCATGATCAGTCTTGTTGGAACAACTTGTTGCAAGTCCGTTACCATCGTCAACCTGGTAAGAAGGCGATAACAACTTGTTCCAGACTTGTTACAACATTAACTATATAGTGGAAACAATACCTCTAGGGTGAACAGTTTAGAACTGATAGAACTATCCAGTGTAAATAAAGTTAGTTTAGTTCAGGTTTCCTCACGTATAAACACTGGATCAATAAGAGATGATCTTACTGTACCTCTAGGGAAAACAATTTAGAACTGATAGAACTATCCAGGATAAATAAAGTTAGCTTAGTTCAGGTTTCCTCTCGTACTATAACATTGGACCAATAAGCGATGACTCTTACTGGACCTCTACGAAGCAGATATATAGAGCTCTTCAATATAATTGATATTTGGTCTCACCTGTCTTTCCAACGGCAGGCGAGCCAAGTATGACGGTAAAATGACTTTCAATATCATCCTGTTGTACAAGTCCCTGAATCCTGCTCGACGTGAGACGACCAATTTGAAACGAGTTCTTTCTCCTTCTCTCCGGACCCAATGGTAGAGTCATACTGCACGCTGAACTTCTGCGATCCCGCCTAAATAGATTCCTTGTTGTATCCTCGTGAGCCTCTTTCGTTGGACTTTGTTCTGCATTGTTTTGTTTAATATAGGTTTCATTATGTTTATCAATTGAGTAAAGATTACCTTTGCTGAAATCGTTTTGGTTGAATGAAAAACTCCGTCCAGGCGGTAAAGCAATACCTCTTCTTCTTCCTTTATTCATTTGGTACAACTTTATATCAATTCCTTGCAGTTACAGATTTGCCTTATATGTAAACTGTTTCAATTCCTTGCATCGTATCAAGCTATCGTGCTCACTTGTTTGTGATGCAGTAAATAGCATAGTTTCAATTCTTTCACAGATCATCAGCAGTCATCAAGTTTGCGTAAACACTTAGCAAGGAATTAATTATACATTCATTTACATTGTCGATGACTTTACATTGTCGTGCTACAGAGATTTGTTTGCACGACTTAAGAGATTTTTAGTAAACTAATCTACTTTTTCTAGGAAGATGACATATTTTCAATGGATGCAAAATCGCCAAAGCTGTGGCAGTGACTTGAGTGGGAAAAGAGCTAAAGGTACTGTTTAATAGGCAATTCCCATTATAGACTAATTTTAAAACTAGGCAAGGAGATGCAATAAATCACCACAGCTAGAAAGAGCATACTAAAATGAGTAAAATTGCAATGTTTGGTTGCGAAATGTTGTAAAATGCGGAAATTATAGCCTTGCAAAGTTTGCAAATTTTGTTGTACTTTTGTATTGCGCGCGGAAATTGCTACCACATTTGGCCCGAAAATGGTAGCAATTTCCGCACGCAATACAAAAGTATACAAAATTTGCAAGGCTATATATTCCGCATTTTACAACATTTTGCAACCAAACTTTGCAATTTTACTCATTTTAGTATGCTCTTTCCGGGAATATACTTTTTTGCCAAGATGAAAAAATTAGTCTATAATGGGAATTGTCTATTAAGCTAGTTGATTTTTTGCAAGTACACAGGACCCCACAAAAAAAACATGCAATAGCAATTGAAATTTCACGTAATAGAAATGTCCATCTACAAATGGAGAATTATACATGAAGTTGTGGTTAGAGCTCAACAGCTGGCCTCTGTAGCTCAGTTGGTTAGAGCTCAACAGCTGGCCTCTGTAGCTCAGTTGGTTAGAGCTCTGTGCACCCCGGAATCACAGGGTCGCAGGTTCGATTCCTACCAGAGGGTTAGGTCTGATGAATGTAGAAAATCAGTGGCGGAAATCTCGGTGGGGCGGGGGGGGGGCG